>JAGDQP010003668.1:506-36805 GCA_022664845.1 Lepisma saccharinum
ATATATATATATATATATATATATATATATATATATATATATACGAGGGACAGTCAAAAATTCCCGGAATTTCGTTGTAGCTATTTATTACCACAATGTAAGTTCACAATTACTTAAGTGCCTTCAAAATAGACTTCTTCACCACACACACACTAGTTCCAACGTTCCTGTCATTGTTGGAATCAACGTTGAAAGTCCTGTTTTCGTATCTTCCGAAGCTCAGCCATCGCGTTGATTTTGATGTGTTCGACGGTGGCAAAACGATTACTTTTGAGGCGTTTTTGATCTTGGGAAAGAGCCAGAAATCCCCCCGTGCAAAATCCGGTGAGTAGGGAGGCTGGTATAGGAGTAGTATGTTCGATTCTTCGAGCCATGTTCCTGTTTACGAGAGGTTTTCGCGGTTACAGGATGGACACTAATCGCAGGAAGACGAGCACTGCAGTGGAAGACAACCAACCTCCAGAAACGAAGAAATGGTCGAGCAAGTGAAACAGTTAATCACATCAGATCGACGACTGACCATCGACGAGTTGGTACAAGAATTGCGGATCTCTCATGGATCCATTCACGAAGATGAAACGTGTCAGTGCAAAGTTTGTCCCGCGGATGCTGACTCCGGATCAACTGGAAACACGTGCGTTGACTGCGGCCGATGTTTTGAGAAAGGCACAGAGGGACCGACGTGTCTTGAGACAATCATTATTGGTGATGAGACCTGAGTATACGCGTACGACCCGGAGCAAAACCGGCAGTCATCAGAATGGCACACAATGTCCTATCCTCGACCAAAGAAATCACGTCATGTCAAATACAAAACAAAGGTGATGCTCGTCGCGTTTTCGACAACGAAGATGTGGTGCGACATGAATTTGTAATACCTGGACTAACTGTTAACGGCTCTCTTTACGTGCAGGTTTTGAAACGACTGAGGGGAGCAATCCGACGATAACGTCCCGCGAAATGGCAAGGGGGCTGAACACTGAATCACGACAATACTCCCTCCCACACATCGCTTGTTGTGGGGACATGGCTCGCAGAAACAAACATTCCATTCCTCTACCACTCTCCCAACTCACCGGTTTTAGCACCGGTGGATTTCTGGCTCTTCCCCAAGATCAAAAAGAGCGTAAAAGGTAACTATAACTATAACTCCAACTATAACTCATAATCCAAATCTAGTCAAACTCTGTAGCATTTAATTAATAGCAACAAATGATCACTCGTGAACTTTCGTGACCATTGGGTTTACCTAAATACAAAAAATACAAGCCTAAGCTATAGTGACGTCTTGTTCCTTTGACTTTTAAAATGCCGGACTTTTTGGACTGAAAACTAAATACAGACCTTATGTTAATAGAAAGGCATAAAATCCCGGAAATCTTCGATAAATCCGGATGGTTGGTAACTCTAGCACCAGTTAAAGGGGCTTCCATATGGCTCAGCCAGTGCTGTAACAAGCCCACCTACAAAATAAAGCAGCTCAAAAATTACGTCACCAACAGATCTTCCAGAATATCATAACCTAATTTTGTGTAATTCATTGTGTGAAAATGTAGGTCTTAAGGGGCCTCATACAGATGATCATGCTCAGAAATAATTCGATATATATTAAATGTTTCTCTATAGGAATATCTCATAATTGTTATCAATTTATGTAACCATAACTTCCATTAATTTCTGAACGTTTAACATTTTTTTAAACTAACATCAAATAAAACTTTCATACCTTTTGTATTCCTTAACAACTGCTTCCAAACAAATAATAGAAACAATTTTTAACAGTAGCATTTCTTATGAAAGTATTATTCATTTATTATTTCAAGACTTATTTAAACTATACCCACAATACAGGGTAAGTCAAAATGATGTACCCGATTTCATAAATTTATTTTGTGAAATATAATGAACATATCTGAATGTAATACATGTGGTAAGAAGGGTAACTCTCAAAGTTTTTTTCAGTCACATCACAAGTGCTCTATGTGAGCACCTCGCGTAACACGACACACATCAAGCCGATAGTCTATCTCCTGCCAAACCTTGTGTAGTGTGTAACGGTCAATCTCTGTAATGGCTGCTGTGATGCGGACGCAAAGGTCACCCAATGTTGTTGGAAGTGGTGGTACGTAAACATGATCCTTTATGAAACCCCACAAAAAGAAATCACACGGGGTCAGATCGGGGAAACGAGGTGGCCAACGAATGAGAACTCGATCCTCCTGAGATGCACGGCCAATCCAGCCGTGTGGCAATGCCTCATTGAGATGATCCCGAACGCTGCCATGGTAATGCGGAGGGGCACCATCCAATTGAAGAATGAAATCTGCACTATCCTCTTCGAGCTGTGGAAGGAGCCATTGTTGCAGCATATCAAGAAAAACATGTCCTGTCACAGTAGGTTCAAGGAAGAAAAAGGGCCCATATATCTTTTCAGGGGAAATGGCACAAAACACATTCACCTTGGGTGAATCGCGTTGGTGTTCCACAACTGCGTGGGGATTATCAGTTCCCCAGATCCTTACGTTGTGTCTATTCACATTCCAAGAAAGGTGAAACACCGCTTCATCACTGTAACGTAACCTTTCGGCGAACCCATCCTCTTCCATAAACGTGAGAAAATCAGCACAGAAAGACGCTCGAGCAGCATAGTCAGTGTCTCTTAAGGCTTGTAGCAATTGCAAGCGATAGGATTTCATTTGTAAACGTTTCCGCAGAATTCGCCATACAGTTTTCTGTGGCATTTCAAGTTCCCTCGCTGCCCGGTAGATAGACTTCTGTGGACTCCGCACAAAACTGGCGCGAACACGTTCCACTGTCTCTTCCTCAGCTGAAGGACGGCCAGTCGATTTTCGCTTACAGATGCAGCCCGTATCTCTGAATTTTTCATACCACGTACGAATGGTTTTTCCAGTAGGTGGGTCTCTGCCATACTTGGTACGGAAATGCCGTTGAACACTCATCACAGAGTTGTTTACATGGTAATCCAGCACACAGAACGATTTCTGCTCTCCAGTCAGCGTCATTTTCGTTAACTGCTTCCAGCGCCGCGTAGCGGTAGACAATGCAACCACGCGGGACATAAACTAAACTCAACTAAACTTTGAACTTTTGCCTTTCCTTGCGCGTAGCTTACATTAAGATATGTTCATTATATTTCACAAAATAAATTTATGAAATCGGGTCCATCATTTTTACTTACCCTGTATATACGTAATCCTACAGGGAGAAAAGAGAGTAAGATGCAGGTTCACTACAAATCTGTAACAATTGTGGGAAACTTCTGAAACGTAACATAACATCTATGCTTCAGAAACATAATTTTACGTCACTAAGTAGGTTGGACTTTAGATAATATCCCGTATTATTGTGTAGTCCAATCAACCAGATTATATCTTGTCACAGATTACACCCCTACCTGGAACAGTGAATCGTAACTGTTGACCATTTTACACATTAATCTGGATTTGTTCAGATACTACTGCAGATTACCTAAAATAGCGAGGGTTTTGTTATTTTTTCTACTAACCTAATTAAAACTCCTTGTTGGGTTCATGATTTGATTTGCTATGAATCGGATCCAAAAGCATTCTTCAGATAAGAGTGCTTCGTCAATCGGAGAAGTACGTAAAATCTAGCCTTAACATTAGAGATATACTTATATTGCCTAAATATTCATCAGAACTACAATTATAAAAAAATAATGTTTTGGCTAATGGACTGACTATACTTGAACCTTGCCATGATTGGAACGATGTCAATTAACTACACTGGACGAGAACGATTCAAATTAAGAACGATTCAATATTTAACGCTGGATTACTATCATGGATGAAATTTCACCCCACGGCAAACTTCAAAATGATGTCATTAGATTACATTTCAATGTACGGAATGATCGGCCCAGCTAATCTCCCCTTAAGTTTTGCACTGTCCGCAAGAGGGGTGTATTTTGCACGTTGTTCTTTCGTTACTAACACTTTTTCTCAAGATCGGATGAAATTTCACCCATCATAGTAATTACGGCAGTGATTTTGTAGAACTGTTCCTTGTTTTGTGTTTTCATTATTTTCAAAGTCATATAAGCTTGAATAGGTTTGACAAAATTTATAATCTAACTTGAGAAACAAATAATTTTGAAGATATTAGAAGTGGAGAAAAAGGACGACAAACAATGTTGTAAATATTTTGAAGCTTCAGATACTAGGGAGATCACATAAATATAGATGATGTTCAGAATGACTCTATCAAACTGGAATAGATGACTCTGCCAAGAACCCTGATTTCTGTCCACCTACCGGAGACTCTTCCAGTGATTACATGTCTTCAAAATAACTATTCCGGCAGTATTTACTACCACCACTACTACAGCAAACGACAACGTTGGAGTTCTACAATTGCTGAAAATATTATTGATTCCCCTGAACCTTAGAAACCTGACATAATTGACTATTATAATGGAAGAGGGCAAGAAATGGATATACATATATTTAATCAATTAAAAATTGCTCGTTAGGCCGAAAACACAAGATGGCCTTTTGCTGTATTCTATGGTATGTTATAAGAGCAGATGGCATGAATACCAATATTATTTTCGTAATAATAGGGTAACACATGGAGAAATATCACTCTGACGACTACAAACTCTTCACAATCGGACTGCTGTGGTAAAACATTGGGTGCTTGAAAGTAAATAACTTCGTATTATTGTCATAGACATCTCTAAGCTCGATGGCTAAATACAACCGAGTGAGGAAATTGAGCCAGCTAGAAGAGAGCGCACAAGACAAGGAAGGTCCATCATATGTAAAAGCAGTGATAGAAAATATAGTGCCAAATGTATGAAGTGCAGATAATTTGTATGTTCCTATCATGGGGTAATCATAATGTATGCTCCAACTTTTAGTAGGCATGTCTAACGTCATAAATCCTTTTATCTATTGCTTACACAGTTTAACAACTACAAAACTTCTAAATGTAAAAACAAACATTCTCTTTGAAATATTAAGATATTACATCCAATTTAGTTTGTCAACTTTCTATAGCATTTAGAAACATCAACAAAATAAACGGAAAAAATAAAATCAATCTGAGCACTAATAGCTCCGATAAAGATGAAGTATTTGGTTTATATTCTATTGATGTAGATAGAGTAGTGCAGTAGAAGATTGGAAGTTATAATATTTACTTTGATAATGATAATTTAAATACATACAGGGTGGTCCATCTAAAACTAGCACCGCAAACATCTCGGACCCTATTTCACATAGAGCTTTGAAATAAAAATGTGAATTACTAAGCTGCATATGACAAATCAAATTGTATTACTTTCAGTATCAGTGGCGAACCGGGAATACCCATGCGAGGGGTCAACTATAAATTTTTAAATGCAAAGTGGCACAACTATTCACTTCTTTGGAACAAGGAGTGAAAATGGAACAACTTTTACATGAAACATGTTGTAATATTACCTACGGTATAGCAGCTGTGACAGCCAATTTTTATTCGAATGATAGTACAGCGCATCAAATTAACATGTCAAATAACTCAGCTCCTATTTCCCATAGAGCTTTGAAATAAAAAAAGTGGATTAGTAATTTGCATTTGGCAAATCAAATTGTAGTATTTTCAGTATCAGTGGCGTACCGGGAATTCCCATACGGGGGATGAACTTCAAAATGTTAAAAAAATGTGGGAAAATATATACACTTCTTTAGAACAAGTAGTAAACTTGCAACAAATTAGGCGTATGGGCGAACAAAAGTCTATACCCTATCTTTTTACATAGCATATAGACTTCTGCCCACGCATACGCCTCAACGTTCAGAGGAAATATTTTTTTTTTTTAATATTCGCTACAATATAGAAGATACGATAATCAATTGTTATTGGAATTATATTACTGCACCTCAAATAAACCTGTTCCTACTGTACAGTCCTTTAGTAAAGTTCGCTCCCCGTGTTAAAAATGTGCATCAAGGATAAGGGTGAGCCAACACTGTATCAACTGCCAGTGTTTCCGAACCCAATGGTGGGACCCACACTTGAAACTTCATTTTCAGTCGGGTGCCCAGATTGTTTTTGGCACAGAATGTATTCGTAAAAATTTATCTGATTTTTTATTAAATACTTATTCGTTAAGTAGTTTATAATGAGAGCGCCCGACGCAAGCTAAAGTAATACTAACTCTTGTAATAATATTAAGTACACCAGTGGGCACGTGCCGGTCGGGTAGCTGTGCAGGTATACGGAGGTAGTGCAACGACTCGAAGGTCCCGGGTTCGAATTTCGAATGGGGCATGGATGTTTGGGAATTTTAATGGCTAAGGGGCGAAACGTGACGATCCGAAGTCCAACATTACTAGACTGGCCCATATAAAAATAAAGTTTCCCAAAGTTTTTCAAATAACAACTTACTGTCGTAGCTGCTGTACCGTAGATAACATTACAACAATTTTCTCTGAATGTTGTTCCATTTCAACTCCTTGTTCCAAAGAAGTGAATAGTTACCCCACTTTCCATTTAAAATTTTGTAGTTGACCCCTCGTATGAGCATTCCCGGTCCGCCACTGATACTGAAAATAATACCATTTGATTTGCCATATGCAACTATCTAATTCACTTTTTTATTTCAAAGGTCTTATGTGAAATATGAACCGAGATATTTGCGGTGCTAGCTTTAGGTGGACCATCATGTATAGTGACAGTGAAATTGCACAAAATCCTTCAACTCAGTTCAACGAAAAATTTAAAGGAGCAGACGGATTTTGGGAAGCATAAACTCATATGTAGCCAATAGATTTTACTGATGAGGATTATTAAACTGATAAGAACATTAAACAAATCACGAATGCATTATTTCAGAATCATGACTCATCACGGAGTGGAGTAAAATCAAACTATAATGATAGGACATTAATTAATTGTATTTGGCTTGAACTTAAAACTAGAGGTGAGGACTTGAAAAGAAGGAAAGAAAGAATGAAAGAGAGTGGATTAAATTATATACAAACATGCCCCAGCAATTCATTTTGATGAATGTTTTTAGAAAACTAGTGGATATACTATTTGTTATAGCTGGTTATGAAACAGCTGTGAACATGATATTTATAGTGAAAAGTGGGCTTAATAGTTATGATTACATCTCGATTATCTTATTTCATTGCTTAGAATCCAAAGTAAATAGGATGAGTCATAAAAATAATGCATATTCTTCCACCAAAATTTTGGCCAAAAGTTGAGGGTAAAAGCTTAGTCAACGATTAATTAATAAACTACCTTTTGAATTAAATCTTCCTGGCTATGAATTTTGTGGTCCCAGTACATGTTTAGACGAAAGATTAGCAAGAGGTGATCGAGGTATAAATAGATCAGATCAAGCATGTCATGAGCAAGACATAGCATACAGAACTTTAAAAACCTATCAGATAGACATAGGGTTTGAGTTAGAGCTTAATGCTTTTGATCGAGTTATTTGCAAAGATGTTTATTTAGGGGAAATTTGGCTTTATTGAGGATAGCAATGGCGATGAAAGAAAAACGAAAGATGGTTTCGGGCTTATAAACTAATAGTTACTTTATGGTATAATTACAAATTAATCATTGCCGTTTTTATATAATAATTTTAATAAAAAATAAATTTCATATGTAATATAGTGACCAGTAACACTTCCTTCGTAAATGTTCATCTTTTATATAAATGTACTGTAAAATGTTTAAGATCCGAGACACGAACCAAGAATTAGTTAGTAAAATTTTTATTTCTGTATTTCAATTGAGTAAGTGTGAGCTTTCAATGAACTATAATTTGCATATTGTTTCAAAGCATCATCATAAGCTCTGTCAATGTCAGACACTTCTGTAGGAGACAGCATCTAGTTTCAGTCTACAAATATTATATTCCTCGGAGACTCATGTTTCAGCAGTCACGTTGAACAGAGGAAGCATAAGATCTCATAATCATATTGTATTACATAGTTACGTTGCATAAGCAATGCGAAATAAGAGAGTATGACAAGATCATATGTCGCATAGACTTTCAGCGCAAGGCAAACTAAATATCATATTACATCAAACCAAGCATCGTCGACCCAGTGATGACTCCAGTCAGACAAACAAGTGCATAGTTTCAGTGACTTGTGATTGGCTTAGAAGATATTTGTTCCATGTTTATTTTCACAAGTAGAAATACGGAGGAATGGAACTGTTATTGGAAGAATCGATTATTCAGGTATCACATCAACTGTTATTGGTACATGTCGATTCTCAAAGCCTTTGCTTTAATATTATAAGTCAGGTGGATTAATTAGTGATGAGAAAGTTTTAGAAGAAGAAAACACTGTGTTATCTATCCCCACTGCGATTATATTTTGAATTTTTAGTGATTATGAATAAATTATGTGGAAAGGTGGTTTCCGAATCACATTTAAAAGATGCGCAAATAATGATAGTTTAATTTATCGTTGGAAGACAAAGAAAGCTGATCGTACGTCTGATGATAGTACACTACGTCATGCGGGTGAGCTAGTGATTATCTCAATGGAACTGAGAATGACCATTGTTGAATTTGAAAAGTTACTCAATGAAGGTTAAAGCTGATATTCTTCGATTGTCACGAATGCCAATTCTCTTTCATACGTATCAAATTATTCAAAGACCTGTCTCTGGTTCTCATTTCGAATTTGATTTAACAACACCGTTTAATTTACTGCAGCTTGATATGCTCGATTTTGTAATTGTTCTCTTTCAAACTAGGCATGATGACAACACAGAACAGAAGGATACTAGTAGTACTAACCAAGAGCAATCAAGTTGCACTAAATGGTAATTAAAATTATTGTGGATTTCAAAAGAACTGTGCCAGCTAATACTTTCTGCACTCTTATACTTATAGCTCAAACATCGTATATTTATGATGTAAGGAATGAAAGAGTATTGGAACAATTTTAATAAATATTTCTATAAATTCAGCACAAATATTTCTAATATAAGAATAACCAAACAAGTGTGCTTGTTAATTAAAAATGGAAACGGCTGTGACCTATAATGTGAGGTACATTTCAATATTCGTCTGGTGCAAGATTTATGATCGGAATGTCAATTCAAGATTTGAAGTCTAAACTTTTGCAAGCGATTCCCAGGGTAGCATAGTTCAATATCAATGATCTGTAAGTACTTATGCGTATAAAAAGAAAAAAATATAAAATCACTTCAATTTAAAAAATAAAAATTTAAAGAGCGTTTGACACTTTCGAGTGAAAGCATCTATTACCAGTAACTAAGTGGTATGTAACCATATTTCTGTTGTTTTTGTAAACTGCAAGAATACCAAATAAGAATGGCAGGGTATATTTGGGGTTTGGCTCGTACCGGAAATTAGCATTAATAGGTATAATACATTTCGAAAAACTTTCTTAGTACCCGTTGTATGCACGTACTGTACTATCCTTAGGACGTAATCTCCATCCGATGGAAGGTAATGCCCAACCTTAATCAGAGACCTTCGGGTCAGTACCTGCCTTCTGGCAGAATATTAAATAGCGCTGGTCGACTCCTTCCCTGATCCTTTCTCGACCTGAGTTAAAGATTAGGTTACATTTTATCAACTGTCAAACTTATAAGAATACTTCGAATATAATCATTAGTATTTTACCTATCTCAACGTGAATGTAAAGTTGAGTGAGAAAATGTTGAAAACACATTTCTTTTGAAGCTATTATTTAAGTTTTTCTTTTTGGTGGTTTATTATATTGCAAGTTAAATAATTAGCTGTACCCAAATATTTATAATTTATTTCTTTTATAGTAAGTGGTGTACGAAAAGATTACATAAACTATAGTTAACAACGCGTAAAATAATTCTTTATCTTATTTTTGTAGTGTATTTCCTTAATTCTACCTCTCTTCTTATTTTCCGGGTAAAACAGCATGTATTATCAAATTCCATATTTGGTCTCGAATGAAAATTAAAGTTTCTGAGTTTCTGATGTTTCAGAATGCATTCTTTAGATTGTAAGGTTAACACTTACACACGGTCCCCTTGTGATAACTCCAACAATTCATCACTAGGAAAATTAAGTTTGAATTTACATAGACTGGCTCCATAATGTGGAGTTATAAGGTCTCAAGTTAGATTTTGTTTAAACATAAATTTTAAATTTAATTGTTAATAATGCACGGCGAAGCTTTCTTGGCGACCAACTCAAAGAAATAATTATCAGTTTAACTTAAATAAAAGATTCATAAATAAGTTTTAGAACAAAAATGCAAGAAGTGCATATGGAGTGCATTTTCTAAAAGAAATTAGCGCTGAAAATGAATACCATGTTCGGTGGACATTATCGCACGATAGCTTGTCAATAATTTTTAAAAACAAAATTCGTTTAAAAGCCGCCATAAATAATTAGCAATGACTTATTTTCTTATCTATCCAGATCTCGTTTTATTCTGTATTCATTCTGCTTCTTCGATGTTATCGACACTCGGCTTGGACCTGTTTAGAAGCATATATTCTGGAAGAACATCTAAAAAACAGTGATTACATAAGTCAACCACGAAAGCGATAATTATTTTAAACGCTGAAATTCTTTCAAAATGTCCAGGAAGAAGTGCCAGAGCTAAAAACGCCTACGCCTATTCAACCTAAATCAACAAATTCCAAGTATATAATTTAAAATTCAATTTTCAACTGGTATTCGCATAATAGAGAGGTTCAGTGTGTTCTCCACATTTTTTCAAGCAGTTACCCACATAGCAAAATGACGTCCCAGGGATATCTGACGGATCTCCGTAGGACGTCCTGTTTAAGTCCCGTTTACATCCATGGGACGTACAGTTATAATTAATTAAATAATAATAATAGTAAGGTCGATTTAATTTATAGAAATTCCAGGTAGATAATCCCGCACGGCTTTCCGGGGGACATCCAGGGGACCTCCATACGGGATGAACTGTTTGTACTGCCAAAGAGTTATCCCACGGACGTCCTTAGGACATCGCTATGCGAGCAGGACCATTCTGACGGTAATGGGATCTAAATGGGACGTCCCAGAGACGTACTCTGCTATGTGGGTACATTACCACTCCTGTAAATATTTGATTACTGTTTTCCTTGTCATTGCGTTAATTACGAATGACGCTCAACAGACTTGAATTTAATATATAAATTAATTCAAGTGCATTTCATTGATTGTAGCAAGTGGGAACCTAACTTTTGGTATCAAATGTACACGCCGTTATCACCTACACAAATAGAATCATCTTACTAATGCCAGTCTAGTGTATTAGTACTAATTTTCCAATATTCGCCAAATTGGGTATAAAAACAAAAGCGTCAGCTGTTTATTACGTTTTTAAAGTTAAACCTCTTATCATGAAGAGAGACACATATTCTTGCGGTATTGGTTGAAGAGATGCGGTATTGGTTGAAGAAGAGTTTGATATCAGTGTTTTCAGGGTAGAATGTCGAAACGGAGAGATTTCAACTATATCTGCATTTAGTTTCCAATTCGTTGATTTGGTTTTAAAGATGCCGGAGAAAAGGTTATTTGAGTCCGTATCAAATTAGTTCGGCAGTATCAAAAGACTAATATTAAACCTGAATAGAGCACTGGTAGACATTATTAGTAATTTACACAAGAAACTAAAATGTGCAAGTAATTTACGTTTTAGCACTATCGCCCGTATATGTGGCAGAGGCAAAGCTTTAGGTACCAAAATAAACAGGATGAGCAGACGAATTAAATCCTCATGCACGGGGTATACAACAGCCCTGCACATTTGTAAATGAAATATTGTTGATGTTTCTTATCAACTATTACTCAGGTATGCGCGGAGGATGAATTAAATTATAAGCTCTTTGACGTTGAGTACAAAGATTTAGAAGCTTTCCAAGTGATGCTGTGTTCTTTAGTCCACTGCTTAACTATTACGTATCTAAGTCCGCGGCAAACTTTGTTACCCCTACCATGGTTACTATTAAGAAAAAATATAGCTATTACTAGTCAGATTTGGTATAATATCTTC
This sequence comes from Lepisma saccharinum, assembly GCA_022664845.1. Classification (NCBI taxonomy): domain Eukaryota; kingdom Metazoa; phylum Arthropoda; class Insecta; order Zygentoma; family Lepismatidae; genus Lepisma; species Lepisma saccharinum. The sequence continues at coordinate 12,527 of JAGDQP010003668.1, forward strand.
GAATACATTGTTACATCAAGAAGGGAAAATTAACGAAAAAGAGCTATTTCTGTTTTCCCTTTCACAGTAGTAAGAATTATACATTTACAAAACAAATAAATCTTATATTGTGGAAGAATTTTCAAAAGAAAATGTGCGAATAGGCTCCCGCATATATATTTCAGTTCCCATTTTTAGAGGTATTTTAAGTATGGTGGTCGTCATGCTGACGACGATACATGAAGCCTGGCCATCAAAAAAATGGATAAGAACACGTACTAACTTTTTTCATAGACCGGGAAGCTTACTACAAAACATAGGAATGGGAAAATACAAAACTCCAAGGATTACGAACCCTTACAGACATGTTAAAAAGCAAAATTATGTCGTTATCAATTTAAAATAAATTTCTCCGCAAATTTGTGATAAAATCGATTCCTTTATTAAACTTGCCAAATAAGATAGATAGAAAATCAGATAAGATAAAATGAAGTTTATGGACGGTAACAACACTATGGCTTATCTCTATCCCAGTAGAAAATCAGAATACAGAGATTTTTAACTGTTAGTAAATATGAAATACCAGAATGTTCCTCCGATCCAAAAGTAATAATCTATAATGGAATTTAGTGCAATAGTTACAAATTTCCCAAATATTCTAAACTGCTCAGAACCTACCATTAGTAGTACTTAATCAAATTTACACAATAATGCATATAAGTGCGATTTATATATTTAAACCTGTATACGTCATACATAAAAACACAATAAATAATATGTTCTTAAATTTATCTTTAAATCTCACTAGAAATATATTTCTCAACATTTATAATTGAAAACCTTGTGATACTGGTAAAAGTCCTACTAATAGCAGTACATAATAATTCATGCTATGTGGAAAAATAATAAATTTACAAATACGTGATATTGTTTAATATGCTGATAGTATCGAGAGATCCAAACAAGTTATACCACTTTACATCCGAACACAAAAGACATCCTTTTTTTATCAAATGTCAGAATCCGGGAAAATAATTCTGAGCAACGCATAAAGGTATATCGTGAGATCGACTTATTATGGGTTTTGAATAACATTTAAGAGCCTGATTTGCAACATAAATTATTTCAGACAATGTAATCTAGTTAGATATTTAATCCAATATGCTGTTAAGCTTGTGCGCTTAGCAAAATGTATTGTTAAATGTTCGGCAAACCAAAAAGGTGGACGAAAATATTTATATTAATATTACATCTGACATATTTTCGTAGGCTGAAATGGTTTATTATTTAATTAAATATTTCCATATTGCATTGGCTTTGTCTTACCAAATGCCATATTACAGTATCTTTAGGAAGAAATGCCTTTTTCACATTAACATTGTTCAATCATTTGATTTTAGATTTTTGTAGAGTCGTCTTGTGAAAACCAGATTTCACCGCTTATGTGACCTTGTTTAATATCTGAGTGAACTTGTTATTCACACTAACTTTCCTGATTTTTGGTCTGTCAGTTATCAAGATAATGTACTTTTGTTGAAGTAAGTCACTACACTGTTTATACCAATTAAATTTTAAGTCTGTGTGGATTATCATGTACCTCATTAATGGTCTTTCGATAGAATGACTTACTACATTGCTCACATGATTACTGTCCTGTGGAGTATCATGCGCGACTTTAAAGTGTTTTTCCGATAGAATGGCCGGCTACACTGCACATATCAGAGCGGTCTGACGTGTGCGAATTATCAAAAGACTAAAGCAATTTTGTCGTAGAATGACTTTCCACACGATTAATATATATTTGATTTTCGTCCTATGTGGATAATAAAATATCCCGTTAAGCTCTCTTTCCAACTAAATGATTTTCCACATTGCTCACATACATGTAGCCCGTGTCTTCTATGCAATATAAAATTCTTCTTTAATTGACGATTAAAATATAACGACTTGCCAAACTGCTCACATGTATAACTCTCGGGTTCTGAGATATCAAATGAGTGTTTCTCTTTTCCTGTAAATTGGTTTGCAACACTCCTCACATGGGTGTCTTCTACCCTGTATGAATTATCAGCAACATCTGCGAATTCCTTTCGACAAAAGCAGTTGCAGCACTGCGCATGTTTGCGTGCTCGGTCTTGAGTGAAACCATACATGATTGTTTGGATAACTTTGTGATACAACGATTTGCCACACTATCCACATGTGTACTGCTTCTCCCTATTAGGAGGTGAGTTGTCACACTGCCAAAATCTGTACAGCTTCTTTTGTGTGTGAAGTATCATATGACTTCTTAATTTGTCATTCCGACTGAATGAATTATTACACTGTACAAATGCAAAATACCGCTTTTTTCTTGGGTGATATGCATTTCTGACTGAATGACTTGTTACACTGCCCACGAGTATAACGCCTCTCTCCTGAGTTGTTATATACCGCTTTATGTTGGATTTTCATTAAACGAATAGCTTATTTTTACATGTATACTTATCCTTTTGCTTTAGTTAGCATATCTCTTTTTAAATGACCTTCCTGACTGAATGACTAGTAGCATTTATTAAATCGATAGAACGTCTCTGTGTGTTATGTGTTTTTAAACTACTTCTATGACTAAATAACTTGTCACACTGACCACATCTACACCGTTTCTCCACTGTGTGGGTTATGAGTTTTCAAATTGTCTTTCCTATTAAGTAACTTGTCATAGTGGCCATATTTGTAGAGCCTCTCCCCTGTGTTATTATATAAGATTTCGAATAACTTCTCTGATTGAATGACTTGTCACACTGCCCACACCTATACCGATTCTCTAATGTGTGCTTCCATATGCTTTCTAAATTACTATTTCAATTGAATGACTTGCCAAACTGGCAATATGTGTACCGCTTCTCTCCTGTTCGACTTATGTTTTGAAAATTAATAATGATTAAATGATTTGTCACACGGCCCACGTCTATACTGTAATACTCCTGCGTGTAATATATGCACCTTCAAAAGACTTTTCCTACTGCATTACTTGTCAAACTGCACAAATGTATACCGGTTTACTTCTAAGTGAGTTATCATACAATCTTTAATATACTTTTAATCTTGACTTTTGACACTACTGGTATCGTTTGTACCGTTTATCTACTTTGTGAATTGTACAGTTTTTCTTGTGGGTTATGAGTTCTCAAATGACTTCACTGAACGACTTGTCACACTGCCCACATTTATACGTATTTTCTCTTGTGTGAGTTAACATTTGATATTTTAAATACTATTTGCACTGAATGACTTGACATACTGCGAGCATATCTACCGCTTCTCTCCAATGTGAGTTACCATATGCATTTTTAAATTCTTGCTAAAATTGGACTTGCAACACTTCTAACATGCACCGCTACCCTCGTGTGTGGATTAACATATGCTTTCGTAAATTACATTTTACACTGAATGCCTTGCCACACTGCCCACATCTATACGGCTTCTCGCCTGTGTGAATGGTTAGATGAGTTTTCAAATGACTGCTGTGAATGAATGACTTGTTACACTGCCCACAGCTATACGGTTTCTCTCCTGTGTGTATCATGATATGCGAAATCAAAAACTTTTTCATACTGAATGACTTTTCACATTGCTCACATTTATATCGCTTCTCTCTTGTGTGAGTTATCATATGATCTTTTAAATTACAATTCCTCTTGAATGACTTGCAACACTGGCAACATGTGAACCGCTTCTCTCCTGTGTGGGTTATTATATGACTTTGTAAATTACTTTTCCGACTGAATGACTTGTCACACTTCCCACATCTGTGCAGTTTCTCCCCTGTGTGAGTTATCATATGAGTTTTCAAATTACTTCTCTGGTGGAATGACTTGTCACACTCCCCACATCTATACCGCTTCTCTTCAGTGTGAATTATCATATGAATATTTAAATAACTGTTTGTACCAAATGACTTGCCACAGTGCCAGCATGTGTACAGCTTCTCTCGAGTGTGAGTTACCATATGCGTTTTTAAATTACCATTAAAATTGAACGACTTCGAACACTGCGAACATTTGTACCTCTTCTCTCCTGTGTGAATTGCCATATGCTTTCGTAAACTACATTTTACATTGAATGACATGTCACACTGCCCACATCTATACGGCCTGTCCCGTGTGTGAGTTACCATATGGGTTTTCAACTTACATTTGTGATTGAATGACTTGGCACACTGTTCACATATAAATATTTGGTTTCTGTCTGATCGAACATGTTTTACAGAACTTTTACCCACAGATTTTTTAATCTCGTCGCCAATAGAAAACTTTGATTTTGTAATCTTCGTTACCACAATTGGATTCTCAGACTTTCTAAATGAAAGAGATCAGTTTAAAGCTTAGCATTTTCAATAACATTTTGGCAGCAAAACAAAAATACATCTTAACGAAATTCTTTTTATTTATGTGTCTAAAAATGTAGCTAAGAGAAAAAAATGTTTATGGTACGTAAGTTGGCTCTTTCATAATATATATGTTTTGTTTATATTGAATCCGTACTCTTTTCATTAGTTAGGGTGATGTTAATCAATAAATTGCAACACTTGTTTTGGAGTAATATAAAGTAATCTGCGACTTTTTAAAATCGAATAATCAGAAATTTACTTCAATTCCTAATCCTCACCTTTAATAAAATTTGTTGGAAAACGAGAAAAGACCTACAATGAAAAATATTAAATTTGATTGAGCTCCCATTTAATAAGATACAGGAATGGAAACATTTCTGTAGTCTTGAGGCAAATATTTTTATTTTCCTCCATCTGCTCCTGTACATGACATAAAATGAAACTTGAAATTAACAGTAAGTTTTTAAATTAAATAAATCTCAATATACAATGTACTAGTGTATAAAAACGGTTGTCATTTTATACATTTACATTTTAAAAAAAAACGATATTCAGACTAAAGTATTGCAATCTGCAAGTCAAGTTCCATTTTTATTTCCTATGCTACTTTTTTAAAATCAGTTTAAAAATATGCCTAAAATCTGCACCTCTTGTTCAAGATAAATGCTCGAGAAGGAAAGTAATTGCCCCGAAAATCTCGTAACCAGGAAACCCAAGAGCCTTACATTTACCATCGAGACAATAAAAGTGCACATGTTTAATATTGTATAAAATATATCATGCACGTATTCTGTGTTGTTTTAAATAAAATTCTCTATATATTGGATAGGTAGTAATATAAACAATTATTATTTTGTTAAGAAAAAATGATGTAAGTGATACTCTTTACTTAACTTGAAATTATATAACACATACTAGAGAGCACTTGCTTAGGTCGAATGCATAATTATGGGAAATTGAACGAAAGCTAATATTGCATAAAACGGGATTCAACTGTATATGCGAAAATCTCTCTAGTGCTGATCAAACTCACAATTTCGTTTTTGCTTTCTACTTCCACTTATGACGTCTGCTTGTCCATACACATTCAGAAGAGTAGATAAACAAAGCAAAGTACAGGCTCAGAAGCTAATTTTCGTTACATGTACGCGAAATCACAAAGGTTATTTTTACATTCAAAATCTAGTTTACATTTTTATTCTCCAAGCTCAAGCTTACTTTCATGAACGTGGTAAACCCAAAGTCCTTTACACATGAATCAAAACTATGAAGATACTAACAGTTAACTAGGAAGTGAAGGAAACATGCAATAATCATGTGTGATTAGGAATTTATATATTTTGGAAAACAGATGAAATTATAAATAAGAACAGTTAATTGCCATACCTTATTTGATTCCTTCTTCGATTCTTGACATAGTCTACGAAATGAGTCGTTGTTATATCGGTGTTGACTACTTCCAAACAAGCAGTAGGAAAAGACAGGCGCTCCAAGACAACAGCTGGACTCACATGATCCATTTCTATTCTAACTGAAGCAGACCTTCGAATAGTTGGACAAATGACATCTGAACATACGGAACTAAGAGCAAAATTAGTGGACATTTCATCTTTGGCCATCGACAAAGGATCCTTTGAATCCGTAAGTGTCACTGGCTCAGAAGTTAAGAGCGTTTCTGATCTATCTAATTCATTGTAAAGTAGAGATTCTGCCTCTAGTTTCGGTAATATTTTCAATTGTGTTATAGTATGTGCGTCTTGTATTTTAAAACCACTTAAAGCCTTGTATTCGAGCTTATCATCTGGATTCAACTTAGGAGCTCCTGAATTAGTTGAATTTGTGGGAGAAGCTGTCGAATAAGCATATCCAATTCCCCAAACCTTTGAATTCCAATCTCTCTTCTCAGACATAATTCTACAATTATTATATACTGGTGCTCCAAACTAATAGCAAAGAATAAAGTTGCCCTAAATAACCAAAGGAATATGAAATCCTTGAGAGTTGCCAATACAAAATCTGTATTATCTTGATGCCCGTGTGACGCAATATCGTTACTATTCTTCTGTCATATAAATAGTTCTCCTGGAACGAAATAAAAATTATCCAACTCGGCAACAATGGATTGGCAAGTATTTTTGCTTAAATTTATATTTGCTAACGAGGTAATTTTTATACGTATATGGAAAATTAGTACTCATACTATACTATTCACATAGCCACCATAATCTCTTATTCCTAATTAAAGCATGAATGGATATTCAAACTACAATGAGAAACATAAAGTATACATACAACCATACAAATCCAGGTAATAAAAAGGCTTTTCTAAATTGAAGTTTCCGATAATGTTTCCACCTGCAAGACATATATCACAAATTACGCGTCCTGTTAATGATACATATGCAATTGTTTAAAACGTATTGAAACCAATATATGAATGCTTTTCTTTTCATTTGAGAGAGGTGCCATGGTTGAGTAAATATTTAGAACTATTATAAAGTTCGCCACACAATGAAACTCAAGTATTTAATAATACTTATTTTATGATGTCAAAATTTTAAAATCATCTGATTCCGTAGTATAAATAAATACATTGAAGTTTGTGTACTCATAACCCAATCCCTCGATTTGGTAAAACTGCCCACAGGAACCGAATGGTTACGTACCCCAACAATTGTAATGATACAATTGTAAAATTGTTAATCTTTGAAAGCATGTATTTGACAGACTTATGTTAGAGGTAAAAATTAACGATTTTTTTTGTACGAAACTTTGTAACCATTACTTCATTCAAATATATTAGATTAATCTGCATGTTTTGTATATAAACGGATAATATAAAGAGAAATTACGAAACTAAAGACATAAACAACGACGTTGCATGAACAATGTGTTTATTCACTGTATAAAACACAGTGAATGCCTCATGACAACCTACGGGCCAAACAGAACCAGTCCCTGCGTCGTATGTATCCAATTCAGCACACACGGCCGTTTCCTCTAACACCACGTGCCCCCATTTAAATAAAAATCTCTAAGCAATTTCTGAGGTCGTTTTGATTATGGTGTATGAACAACTGCTTTGAATATAAATCGCCAGACATTAGTTTTGGTGCTGAACTTCAACGGTGCAAGATCGGTTTATGTAGTTGGCCAACACTTAAAGATATATTGTAGAGTTTTATATTTATACGGTTTATTTGCTTTCCACTGCTTTTCATCGGTGTTATAGTACTTGTGATCATTTGCAAAATATTAAAAACAAGAGTTAAGTGAATGGCACATAATCTTTAGACATCTATAGCTGTCTGGAATATGGTATGGGAAATGCGTGAAGAAGATCTCTATGTACCTCTCCTGCCCTTCACATAAACCAAAAACTAATTTAGTCTTGGTATTTGAATTTAATTTTTAAAACATTTAGGAAACTTTCGCTCAGACAGGATTAATGATGATATAGTGATTGGTGAAATGGAGAAATAGGGAAGAAATTCGAGCACTGCTAGAAAGCATATGCACACGGTGCTTGTCCACCAAAAAACTCACATGCACGAACAAGATTTGACCTGACGACCCGAAGCCCTAGGGGTGAGGGCTCTAACCGTTGAACCTCCGCGGGCCCACTACTTGGGTTCGATACCACTTGAAGGCTATTCTGACTCAGGTTTATCAACGGTTTTTCCTCAACCTTTAACGTTTAGTTCCCACATCTTTTCTCATACCCCCATCCAAGCCTGATCAATAATGCCTAAATATCTTAAATATTTCCTAAACTAAAAACAATATAAACACTGTAGTAGTAGAAAACCAGATACAAAAACAGAAAAAAAGTCAACGAGCCATAGTATAAATTTTGTATAATAGTTTAGATAAAAGATACATCGCTAAGTAACACACAAAAGGTAATAAGACCAAATACGAATTGTACAAAAAGAAATGCAATAAAATCTGACACAGCACCTGTGACAAATCCAAACCACCAAGAATATATCAAAACAAATACCCATTTTACGCTTCTATTATCAACATAATTTTGAAAAAAATGATCTGGATGAAATTGATTGTCTTTCTGGGCCTCGTTTTTTCAAATGAATAGACAAAATAAAATTGTATTAAATGAAGAAACTATTTAACAAAACAAATGATATTCACGTATTATAGACGTGCCAATGTAAGGAAAGTAAATTGATGTCCTGGGCTGACAGCATATGACATATATGCCTGCCTACAGCCTAATGCATGTTGTATTCAAATGGATAAACATGACTCTTATAAATGACTCTATTTCACGCACGGGTTATGGAATTCGTTAAGCCATTTCTTTCGCTATTAGATTCTATCCTGGAAGAAATGATACTAGCTTTAACTAGGGCGAACACCTACTTCTCGAAATCTTTTCTAATATTGCCCTCGCAACTACATTTCTTCTGCGGCCTCTCAAAACGATGTAATAGTATATTGTACTTCATCCATACGAGCTACATGGCTTCCCGTTCTTTAATACTCAGATTTCACTATGCTTCAAGCATAAGGTGAATTATATTATGTTGAGTTCTAATTATGTGGTGACCTCAATTCTTCGTCAGCTCGTTGTATCAAATAATTATACTTTAGACTAATCTACAACTCATAGAGCCCCACCAATAATAATTCCAATTTAAATTGTTATTTTGAACTAATTTAATTTGGTTATTTGAATGCCTCTAAGAATCACAGGCAGAAAGACTAAATTTATAAGACTAAATATTTCGAAACGAACTATTAAGTATATTTCATTTTAATATGAAAATACTGGAAGAACAATAATATTAATACCACATAGAAGTATTCTATGTTAATAAGAGTTACGCATTTCTTTCTGGCTTTGTAGAAATCCCTTACCTTTCTGCTAGATGCCTCTGAACTCAATAGCTCACTTTCTTGAACATCCGGATAATTTCAACCTTAAGACTGATTCATTCTGCCATATTTAAGATGAGATATAATGCTGAACTAGTAGGAGAGCTTGAGTTTACCATAATATTTAAGGAAATAAACTACTGAATTCAAAGACATCTACCAGCAAGCGAAGAAACTACCTCAAAGGAGAAAGGTTTTCACTATTATTTATGAATACAGAATATTTCTCTGTATGGTTTCCGTGGTTTTAACTACTCGTTAAAATTCAACTGAAGTTATTCCAATCTTTTCATGAGACAATGGCTCTCATGTTTTTCTTTAAGAACTGCTAACCGTAAGACCACATATTTACTGAAAAAATACGACGAGATTATTAGAGATACATAGAAATAAGTATGCTGGGAACAATCTCAAGTGATTAATTGTAATTAATTGGAACGATAGCCAGGCATAAGAATATCAGCAGTAAACAAATTACAGTATTTGTAATGGTATACAAACAAAAATGTCCAAATACAGGAGTTCTTAGGACAATTCAAGTCTATATAAAGACTATGGTAAACGAAGTAAAATTTTATCACAGAATGAATATCGATGTAAATCATTAAAATGGACAACTTCACTAATACTAACAAACTTCTTGGTATCAATAACAATCTATGAATAGAAAACTTCTTAAAACCCTTAACAAAATCTCATAGAAAAGTACAATCAAGAAATTCGAAGACTTCTCAGACTATTTTGCTGCAATAATATTAAGTTTTGGAGCAGTATCTGTGAGAATCTATTGGTATCCTGAATCATACATTCGTTGCCGATACCAAATACTCACCTAGAAAGTTATATTTCTTAATTTGACACCGACGAACCCATGCTAAAAAAAGCAGATATTGAACACAGAAAAAATAAAAAAATGTTACTGAGAATCTGCAACGCCAAGTCTGGCAAATTATTTTTATCTGGAAGCCCTATGAAACATGATAATTTACTATTACCTGGTGCGTAAATATGAAACCGGAATTTATGTACAGAAAAGACACGGTGATTGGATGACAATGGTAAGAATTATTTTATTCGAAGTATTGGCCATCGCTAGCGATACATTTCTGCCATCGTTCCGGCAATGTGTGGATGCCAGACAAAAAAAACTGTGCCCCTTATGCTGCAAACCAATTATCAAGCCATTTTCGTAAATGTCAAGCGCTGATCAGCAAGTGCGTGCCCATGGATGCAAAGAAGTGTGCGTGTCCCATGGATGCAAAGAAGTGAAAATCGGAAGGCGCCAAGTCTGGTGAGTAAGCCACATGCAGATTTCCCAGCCAAACGTCGCAATTGTTTCATTGACCGGTTTTGCTGTGTGGGAGGGTGCATTATCGTGCAGCACAATCACTTCATGATGTCTTTGGTCATATTCTGGTAGTTTTTCACGCAAAGCTTGATGCAAATCGATCATCTGTTGTCGGTAACGTTGGGTATTAACGGTTTCGGCAGTTCATAATAGATCCCTTCTGAATCTTTCCCATGGCTTTAAAACGTATGTAAACTGCTTCTCGTGTACCATTAATTGATCCGCGAGTTGTTGATGCGTTTGAGCGCCATCCTCATCCAACAAAGCTTGCAATTCGCTGTCTGCAAACTTTTTCGGTGGTCTTCCTCGTTCGTCGTTTCTCACGTCAAAATCACCACTTTTATTTTTTAAAAACACTCATAGTACTGTGACTTACCAAGTGCATGATCACCGTAAGCTTCGACAAGCATGCGATGCGATTCTGCAGCAGTTCTCTTCAAATGGTAACAACAAATCAATGCTGTCCGCAAATCGTAGTTTGTAGGTACAAATTGCGCCATGTTCAGTGCTATAAACACTACACTATGACATGAAACTTGTCTGGTTGTGAGTTGCAAATCGTTATCAGTAGTCAAAACAAGCAAGTGGCGCCAAAGACGCAGTATTACGGTAACCACAGTGACAGCTAACGCCGTTTATGCACAAATTTCAGTTTCGTATTTCACACGTGGTATTTATAAAAATCACAAATCGAGGTCACATAAGGTAGCAAAAGGTCACACAATTTGACTAATATGAATACCCGAAAACCATCAATAAAGATATTCCAGAACTAGTAAATTAGTAAGGGCAAATACTTTGAAGGAGAAGATCGTGAAAATCTGAACGTTTTATTCGTATTTTACCACCACAACTTGATTTTTCTCTTGACATTTCATCTTTTGTTTATTAACAACAGCAAAGCCATATTATTATCACTCAAAACTAAACAGATAAAGCTATTTCTTTTTTTATTGTTCTTTTCTTCTAATTTTGACCCTGATCTCTGAACTTCATTTCCGATATGACACCAGCGTCCTCTTCTTTACTCTTTAACCTTGGATGTCATTGGTTTACAATGATACGTAATTATTCTCTTTGATGCCCTTGGTTTACAATGATATGCAAGTATTCTGTCTCTAAAAGTCACACTTAATTCGAAAACAAACAATGAAAAAAGAAGTTTAGCTTGGCCGATCCAATAACTATGATCCTCACTTAAGACTATGAAAATTATTACAAATAACTGGTCTCTCTATCACTTTCAAATTACTTGAAAATTCTCACGAAGATCGCAGATTGTTATTTGAAACCGCTTGACTTACGCCAACAAATAAAATATGAATCAATGTCTCTGTAAGCAGCGTCTTAATACAAATCTGGCGGGGTGTCTTTACCAAAATGTAGGGCCGTTCCGAATCTGTATCAATCAAAGCTCCTATTATGTACACTTGTCTATTCACTTCAAAATTCACTTTGTCTGTAGAATGTACTGTTGGCTACAACTGTTATTGTTCCAATTATTTGTATCTGTTTCTTTACCAGTAGCAGTGAGTGTTTGCTTGTTACTAGTCTCCTTTGACGTCTACTCATACATGACAGTGAAATCATTAGCCTTTCGCAAGAAATATCTAATCTTCAAGGAAAAGGCTAGAGGACAGCGTTTACGATTAAAACACCTAAAGAAACACTGCTTTTTTCTTAGCAACCTTTTCTTCCAGCGACATATTCTGTGCCTTTTTGCAATTCTTCTCCGGATTCGCTTTTTCAGAGAATGAACAAATCCTCTTTGCACTTCCTACCTGGCCAGAAATGGACCAGTGTAAGCCGTTTCTTCAGCTTGTATCTTCTTGCTTTTATGCCACTCCCACTGTTTATTGTCCTAAAACCGGCCTGATTTAATTTAGCTCGTACTTCGCCTTCCACTTCATTTCTGAGAAGCTAGTTTAATTTTCCACTATAGATGTCATCCATTTAATCGGCACTTTATCGCCATTGGCCGCTTCAGTACATGCATGCCTCAACCATACTCTTAAGATAGCTTCTGGTAAGCAGAGGGCGTCAAAGAGCGCGATTTCAGGAAAACAGTAGCCATTGGTTGAAAGGCGCGTGACGTCATTATAGGGACCTATAAGTGTGCTTGTAGCGACAGCATATGGATCCATAAAATGATGGATATAAAAGAAATTTCGCGCCTGATTGTTATTTGGTTATGAAAATAATACTTTTTAAACTTTCATGTTTCTAAAAATGAGTGTAGACTATTAAACTGTATAAAAATAAACGACGTATTCTAAATAGTAAAAGAAATATTTCTTTAACTTTATTTTAAAGCAAATTCTCATGGGACTTTAACAAAATTGATTTTAGAATCTAAATATCAACTTTAGATATATTTCTTTGCAATAGAGAGATAGATAGGATAACGGTGACAGTTTTATTTCAGTTAAGAATAGACATACATGTCCTTTCGGCCAATATTTGTAACCTAGTCTATTAAATATACGATGAATGTACATACTATTTTTTAAATTTCTCTCTCTCTCCCACACACACACGCGCGCAATAAGATAAGGAAAGGCGTCATTTAAGTATTACGTAAACTTTCAAGCTGGTTCAAGTTTTGTTTATATTATCTGGCAATAGGGGAGTAGGAGTCAGAGGAATATGATTACGTAATATTTACTTAAAATTATATTAGTGTATATTCAAAGATTGAAATTTTTCTTAACTTCAAAATAACAATAAAAATTGAATTTATTATAAAGCATTTAGGCATCTGAGACTCAGGCCAATATCGATAAGAAATTTGATATGTATTTCATAAGCACGAGGCTATCTGCTTAATTTTGCTTACAAGGAGCTTTAAATGATTAAAATGAACTTACGTAATACTTGAGCGCTATCATATTAGAAATTAATGTACAAGTATACAGGCCCGCAGCCACGCGGAAGGGTTCCTCGCCGCCGGACTTTTCTTGGTCCCACTACACCTTAAGATCTAATTTTGTGTGTAAAAGACGATAAAACAAGGATTCCGGCTTACCTACAGTAGGAGGTGTCACCCCCAGAACTGAGAACGCTTGCGGTCAAAAATCAATAGAAACCGTGTAAAACTCCACTTAGACCTTCCCAATTTTGTATTTACAACCCCTTTTAAACTGACAATAATCTTGGCGGAATCCCTGAGGTAAAAATATACCAGGCCCCATGCCCCGATAATATTTCAGCAGTTTCCCCTCTACCTGCAGTTTGGTTGGCAACGAGCCTGTATTTATGATCAAACCCGTTGAAACAGCCAAGTTATTATGATTACTGACTGCTTAAATAAAACAGAGATCACAAAGAAAACACCACTGTTATTCTATATCCCTTCAAAAATACTTTAAACACACTGAACAATAACCGAAATACTAAAAATTATACTTACTAAGCTATACTAAAAACATGCTCGCTAGCAGACGAATTTTTTGGGGTGCGTATAGTGACGTCATGGTATTTGCTCCATCGGTTACTCACCCACGAATGACATGCCTAATAAGCTCTACTTTCCTTGTCTGGTAAGCATGACTACAAGGGAGCAAAATCGCTTGTCAAGTCAATTGATTCCAAAGAGCGCAAATAGGCTTTCAGTCTGTCATACAAACAAAAAAGTGGTACATTTCTCTTCTGCACTGAAAGATTCTGAATAACTAAATTTAACAACTAGCATACATAAAAATTCTACTAACAGCTCTTTCCTTCCAAAAGAATCGTCAAACTTTCGATCGCTTTATCGTAATTTTCACTTGTACACGGGTAACTGCTAACAGCGCCCTATGCTCTTGTAGCTTTAACCACAGCCTGAAAAAGGTACCGAAATTCTTTCTCAACATCCTCATAAATGTGAATTTCATTCAAATTGTACCCAAAAACTTAGCCACTCACTAATTTCACCACTAAACTGTTTAGTTCAACTTTCGGTAGCATCAGATTCTTTTCAGCGTCAGACAAACTACCATCAACACTAGCGCTTTTTTTTTTTTTTTTTTTTTTTTTTGGAAACCGTTCGTATTTTACACCCACTTTAAACATTATATTCCTCCAAACGAATGTTAGATTTTAGCCTTTCCCTCATCAGGCCGAACCTGCTGAAATTCCGTCTCCACAAGATTGTGGGTTTTGGTGGATCTACCTCGTACAGGCTCCCTAGCTTTAAATAACCTATCCATTATTACATCGTGCTTTACGCTGCGGCGCCAAAATGTAACGTTCCCGGCTAACTGACATGCAATTTATTAGTCCAACTTGTCAATCATGCAATTTTCGAAACACTCATCATACATGTTTCTTCTCACACCATTTTATTCTGATTGCATGCTTACAAGTAAAAGGAAGAAATATACAAACTTTATATTTGCAAGGTTCGCTTCAAAAGAAACACTTGTAGGTTTCCTTATATTTCTTTAGACACACCCCCTTTCCGGCACTTTACGCTCCGTTCCGTACCCTTGCTCCGTCGAATTCACCGTCGATGGTTATCCGAATTCCCCTTCGACTTAGCATTGAAGTGAACGGAGCAACGGAGGACCAGATGGTCACTTGACCCTCCGTTCGGTTGCGTGCTGCTGCCATGTTGAAAAGAAAACAGAGCGGTATATTGCATGCCAAAATTCCTTCTTCACTTGGGAGTTGGGACAAATATGTATAATTGATCACGTGTTGCAAGTTTAAAATGAATGACCGTGCCGAAGAATTTGAATGTAACTATTTTAATAGTTTATAAGATTTGATTTCACATTATGTTATCGATATTATGTTTTGAGTGATATACCTTACGATCATTGAATAATTTTAACTTCATACTGTGAAAATAATACTGTTGGTTAGATTTCCAAAATGGGATTCCATGTAGATATTAATAAATGCGGGGTAATATAAGAGCAAGGGCGTCGGCAGGGAGAAGCAAGGGGGAGGCACTTGCCCCTTGATTTCAGATTTTATACCAAATACTATTCTATTTTCATATATTTGATGTATGTTTTTGTGCTTTTTACTGCATGCATTCCATAAGAAGCTATTTGAGATTCTCCCGTTAGATTTTCTCAACCATAATTATTACAATGTATGTAATCACAAATACGCAATTTGTGCCCACCAAACAAAATATGTTAAAGCATCGAAAGTAAAAACACGAATGCTATTGTTGTACTATTATGTAAGTGTTATTTCTTGTGAACGTATTCTGTTTTATGAAGTTGAAGCAGTTTCTCTAGAAAATCAATGAAAAAGACGTCTCTCTTTCTCTCCCTCCCTCTCTCTTGCTTTCACACACACACGCACACATTTATATACAAAGTTTAAAAAGCATGTGTAGGCCAATCGTATGATACACATTCTTTATAAATAATTTTAATTTTTAAAAATACCGATCAAGAAAAACACTCTCATTTAACATTAGCGAAATTAACTATTTTATTTTGAAGCTTTTTTTAGCCGAGATATTTGAAGGTCATTAATTTAAGCCGGTATAGACCAGGATTTCAAATTTCTTATCAATAGCAAATATTTCCAAATTATGGATTACTTAATTTGATAGATATCCTTAAGAATTATCCAACCCATTTTCTAAAATGTCATTCTTATTGTGATTTGTCCATTTTTTTAAATGAGCCTGATTACCAAGGGCTCTCAAAGCGAATCTGAATTTGAATTTTTTAACGGTCTTTACATAATTTTGGCTGAAGCCGAATGGGTGATGCTGGGAGAATGCAGAACATAAATTTTACCTAGCAAAGCTTTTCGTCGATAGGAATTCTTACTCATAAATTATCTATTAATGTTTGTTAAAATGTGCTATTTCTGTAATCTCCGACATCCAACACAGAATTTAATAATAATGCTATTACTCAGTTTTAAATTTGCCTGAATTATTGAAATTTTTTTTGTGTGATAACGTTATGCCATCTCGCTTTTAGTGACTTTAAATCATGTAATAGTTATTGATTGCACTACATTAATTTCTACTGTAATGAACAACGAGCTCTAACATTCCAGGCATTTGATGATCATGATTATTCAAAAATACTGGATGTGTTAGTGTCCGACGTTACCGAGAAGTTACTGTTATCAATTTTGTACTGTGTTCTGAGTTCAGATTCCAATAAGTTAATTTGAAAAGTATGATGACTTCAATTTTATTTTATGTTTGAGATCATTTTATATCGTTCAGCAAACTATTAGCAAGTTCTCCCCGAGAAAGTCGGAAGAAAATATGATTCACGGAAGTATCTATCTATGCCTGTCTAGGAATTTCCACCTTTCCACAAATGGCGAATGTGGTAGGTACACTGCAAAAGTTGATTGTGTTAATTAAACACTTTCCGATGTCCCGAGGAGACCACTATTTTTTTGTTAACACCGTTTGTTGTGTGATTTCGGTGATTCAGCACTATGACAGTATTAATATTGTGTTGAATCGCCGAAATCAATAACATTTTGTTGTATTGATTTAACACAAACAAGTGATGGTCGCCCTGAGATATGAAAAAGTGTTAACACAGTCATATCGTGCTGTGCCATTACAAGCGATAGCGCTACTACAAGGAGAAAACCCTAACTAACCAGAAAACGATGTTTAATAAAATTTTACACCCATAATTTTACATTCTCTTAAGAAAATAGTAAACTGTAGTCTAATGAACGTTCTCCAATAGTATGTAATAAATAAATAATTGAGAATAACTTGCACCTCTTCACGATTCATCTGCAAATGTATCTCATATCTGTGACAGTGACGGGTTGGGAGAGGAAAGCCGAAGCTCTCACTTTGACTGCCACTTTCATTCACAGCAGGTCCCTAATTGTCCTTACGATGCTGGGTCAACACCTAAATTTTTTAGCCCCAACCGGGAATCGAACCTGGGACCGCTCGCACTGAAGTCGAGCGCGCTACCGTCTCCCATTGCTGCTGTGCCATTAATTATATATATATATATATATATCCCAACCCGTCTGGTCAGCGTGGGAGCAGTAGACCAACTCCTCCCTTCAGGGAGAGGCCTCATCCACTAGTGGATTGAATATGGTCCGGCGACGCCCTTGCATATGAGTAGTTTATTTAAGAATACTAAGATTAAGAACTAATTATTTGAAGCGTTTTCAGAACTTCAAATGCGTAACGTTGTCAAGGCTCACGACTTAGGTGGCTATTCATAGATCCTGGTTTAACATTATTTAGTGATTCATAGTTCATGAGACGCATTTATCTTGCAATAACTTCCAGAATAACCTGCAGAATTGTGATCATCCTTCAAATAGCTATCAATCTTCGTCTGTTGTTATTTAATATATGTCGAATACCTACAAGTATGGGAATTGTACGCCTACCTATCTTCATCCATGTTGCTTTTTGCCTTATTCACTTCGCATCAAACTACCTTGACTTCGCATTGCCCAATACTCACTCACATTACTCGCGGAGGGTTTTCAGCTGTTTCCAGACTTGGGTGACATCTGTGGTTAAAATTTTAAACACTTATTTAATTCGGATAAGTGTGTATAACGGAAGTGAACGGGACGTAGCACAACGGAGCGGAACGGAGGAACATTGAATTCGGAAAGGGGACTAGTGCAAAGATTGCAGTCCGTGTACTCACTGTTCAGTTCCTTACTCTCTTTATTCTCAGACCAACACAATTAATTTACCGACTTGGGGGCAAGATTTTTTTTATCAGCGCTTCCCGCAGGGTTTGGAAGCCATATTGTAACTCACTTGGAAACACTCCCAGACGGAATAGCCCCATCTCGTTTATCTTGAAAGATAAGTAAACGCGAGAGCGCTCAACCCGGCACATGCAGCTTGTTCTTGTGTGCAAGACGTCGGAAAGCTGATCCAAAGGTCCCGGGTTCAAACCCTGGCGTCGACGTTTTATATATTTTTTAAAGAAAATTAAAGTTATTTTCGTTTTTTATGTAAATAGACAAAAGGAAAATTAATAAAATTAGTGATTTATAATTTTAAAAGAGCCACTAAAATCTAGAATGTATATAAACCCACCATGGTAGGATGCACACAGAGTGATAGCGAGTGATACGGGGGAGCGTGCGTCCGAAGGAAGCTGGGCGGCGTTAACCACGGGGGGCAGCCCCCGGTTAGCGTTGGCATACGAAAAGTACTGCTTACGCAAAAGTTCCACAGTTCGTAAAAACAATAATTAGGTGCTTTATATTAATTAGTTATGGATTGTTAAATATTTTAAATGCACATATTTGTTCAAATATAAGGTAAAGGCACTAGTAGTTGACAGGCATCCAGTAGTTGACACTTGGCAAGAAAAGTTCAAATAATAAAGTTACTCGATGTCATACGGACACGAAAGTAGAAACAAATTGTACAACGGGCTTTCACTGATTATTACCTGGCACCACTGCAAAAACCATGCGTTACGGGAAAGAGTGACATGGTATTTCTTGAAACCAGTGTGAGGATTAGCTTTTTGATAAGGTTTTGTAACGAATTTCGTTAAGAAGGTAAGTACTCTCTATTTATAAATAACTTACAAAATTTTGTATTGCATTGCTTCAAGTACTTTATTTGCCATCTTAGAAGACTACAGCTACGTAACAAAATCAGAGCGACAACCTTGGACAGAAAATTGATTGTTGTTGGAGGGGTGCCGTTTACTAAAACTCAATTTAACGTGAGTTTCAGAACTTGACACCCCCTGTCAAGCAATAGTTCCAACCGTTCTTGTTCTAAAATTGACGTTTGCCGCTTCAAACATCTTTTTATAATGGGAAATGTTATAAGTTGCTTTATAAGTTAAAACAATTGTATGGAACTACTAGTTGACATGGGTGTCAAACACTGACACCAGTGCATGTCAAGTACTGAATCACTCTTCGTTGGCTGAAAAAATCCTTTCAGGTTTTTAATGAATCTTTTCTTGTAAATTATCAGAATAAAATTCATGCAAGTTAATACTTTCTTTTATGTAAAGGTATTACAAAATATACGCCATAAGACCAATTTACATGAATTGACGAATGATTTTTAATAACAATCAAACGCTACAGGGAAAGAGTTTGGGTTGTGGCAATTGTGAGTTGAGGTTAGGCTTGGGCCAAAAATTTGGGCCCATGCAGAGTTTTTCAACGAGGATCACATAAACGTTCTTTAATGAAATATTCTGTTAAATTAATAGCATGCAAATTATCATCAAAAGTGTTCTGCCATTAACGGTAGGTAATTTTTCGTTAGCTATTCAGCTTTCATTTGTATCGATCTCCAGCTAATCTCCTAGTCTCAACGTATTAGCCTACCTTTGTAATACCGTTTATCTGTTGCAACCTCCATTCAAGTTCTTTCTTCTGCTATAATACACCGTATCACATCTTTCAAAATAACAATTCCATCTGTAAACCAATACTGTCCCATACTATTTCTTTTCCAATTTCTGATTGTCTCCAATTTTGCTCTCGTTTCTCCTGCTTTTGCAACTCCTCCTGATTAGTTTTCTCTACACGGCTTGCTTTATTCTCCTCCACGTCCATATTTTGAAGCTTCGTCTTTTTTTCTTGTTTTGAAAGTCCATGTTTCTGCTCCATACGGCGAAATGCTCCATAACATACTTAATGAGTCTTTTCCTTAAAACTTTGTTTAGTGACTCACAAAATAGGTTTATCTTCTTTCTAAATCTTTCCTTCGCCATTGCTATTAACCAGAAATAAATATTTTTTGCGTTTTCTTTCCAGGACGATGCCACCAGTAAAAGGAAGGTTCTTGTCATACTCTGAGGAACAGATGATAGCAGCAATAAAGGAAGTTCGTCAACGTGGTGTATCTGTTGCAGCTTCAGCAAAAAAAATGGAGTTCCACGAATAACTCTATTATATAAAGTAAAAGGTAAAACGCCAGTTAAAAGGAAAATGGGTCCACCGTCTATTCTCACTAAAGAGGAAGAAAATATTCTAGTGAAGTGGATTATTGATGTAGGCAAAGCAGGGTTCCCTGCGACTGTTGACGAACTTCTAAACAGTGTCCAACAGTTAATGCAAGATTTGAAACGAAATAATCCCTTGAATGCTGCTGGTACATTTGCTCCTTCCTTGTGTTTCCGTATGAATGGATTCCCGCAGTAGTAGTTAATAGTGTACCCGAAAATTGGGAAATTGGCAAGTCAGAATCGGGTTGGATGACTGGAGCGCTGTTCTTTGAGTTTTTAGCTAACGTATTTTATCCATGGCTGTTAACCCAAAATATAAATTTACCGGTGATTCTATTTATCGATTGACATGCTTCTCATCTTTCTTTGCATACAAGCAGATTCTGTGAAGAGAATGGTATTATCCTAGTAGATTTGAGTTCAAATGCAACGTAGATAATCCAACCACTTGACGTAGCAGTGTTTCGCAGCGTTAAAGGAACATGGAAGCAAAAAGTGCATAATTGAAGAATGGAGAACATGAACGAGGGCCCCATCTTACAAAGCAAACATTATGCTCCTCTGTTAAGTAAAGTTTTAGATGGTCCAGAATATTCAGTTGCTTTGCAGAATGGGTTCAGGCGCTGTGTATTATATTCCTGGAATGAAAATGCAGTTAGGTTAGAAGCACAAAACAAGCACTTAGCTACAACATCTGGAAGTAGTTTAACTCCATCTGAACTAAAAATAACTCAAAAAGTTTTAAATGTAATAATAGGGGAAGAAAAAAATAATCAGTTTTTATCTGTCTCACTGAGGATTGGCCAGGACCAAAGGAAGATCTTTCCTTATTTCAAACGTGGAAGACAGTTATATCTGCACTAGAAAGAAACGAAAACCATCAAATCCTAGAAGTTCAAAAGGAGCCACTTGGAAAAAATCATCCATCGGACAATGTGGAGGTTAAACAAGAAGTCAACGTTACACCGGAATCACAAGTTATAGCATCACTGAATGTGAACGTAGAACAAGAAGTAAGCAAGGATTCACCGGAAAAGAGTTCGTATTGTGTGGAAGAAGAACAACCATAATCTACTGGAAATCAGCAGTTAAGTCAGGAACGTGCCACAGAGTCGAACGAGCTGTCAGGGCAGGTTGAAATTGCTAACTCGTCAGCACATGAGGGAGGTATGGGCGGTCCTAGTATCGAGGGTATTCCGAGCCCATTTAAAAGATCTCTGTTTTAGCCTCAAAACGAAGTGAAAAAAGGAAGAGGAATTGGAAAGAAAAAGTTCCAAGTGTTGTGACTTAAAAATCTGGCAAGATTATTATAAAAATAAGGCAAAGAAGAAGGAAGATATGGAACACCAGAAAAAGGAAAGATCTACAGAAAGACTAAGAAGGACGGAAGAAATAGAAAGAATTATTCAATTGAAAGAGCAAGAGAAAAAATTAACAGTTAAAAGAAAAAATGTACAAAATGTTACAAGACTTGTTAGCTACATCTTCAGGTTATCGACAAAGTGACAGCGACACAACACATGTCGAGAATGATACAGTTCCTTATAAAGACTCAAGTGAATTCAACGAAGAATATTCCAGCAATTCAGAAATCGGTTTAACCTCTATGACCGTTGAACCCATAAATAAGAAAATGGAAGAATTTGTGATCGTAACATACGAGAACGAATATTTTCCTGGTAAAATCACCAGAATTACAGATAATGGTGCAATAGTGTCTGCCATGAAGAAAAGCGGAAATTACTGGAAATGGCCAGAAAGACCAGATGAGCTAGAGTATACGTGGGAAGATGTTGCTGGTCATATTAAAGAACCTCAATCAGTGAGCAGTCGGCGGGGCCTTTTTGTTGTCCCTGAACTGGATAGTATTTGGAATTGACGTTTTCTTACTGTGTTGTTTTCAGTGTCAAAGTTCAGTGTTATTTCTTTGTTATTTTTTACAAGCTTTTGTGTTCTATAGTGTCCTTTGAACAAATTTTCCTCATATATTACAAAATTGCAATGCTTAGTGGAAATTCTTACTTGTTGTTAATACCAAATATGAGTTTTCATATTTTATTGGGTACTGGACATTGTAATGCTAACTACTAATATTCTTCAGTGTTAATAATACAATAGAAAGCCTAGGATATTAACAGTTTTATCTTTCATGTTTCTTATGTATGAAAAATACTAGTTGTCAACTACTAATCACAAATGTGTCAACTATTAGATTTTCTAAAGATGAAGCATGTCAACTACTAATTTTTTTAAGGGTTTAGAAATATTTAAAAAAAAAGACCTGAAAACTTTTATTATTCACTTTAAATTGTAATGTTTAATAAAATAGACCTTCAAATTGTATAATAAAAACAATTCGATGAACAATCACAACTTGAAAACGTTTTGTAAGACAATAAACCTGAAAAAATCCTTAAAGCGTCAACTACTAGTGCCTTTACCTTATATTTCAACACTAATAAACAACTTTCGCCTTGCCCACAAACGGAAATTGTTCTTACAATATCAAAATATTTTTTGTTATTTTATTGTGATCTCATTAAAATAGTCCTAATAGTAAAAATTGCATTTACTATGTTTCACAGAAGTACTGCTAGTGGAACGATTTCTGATTATAACAAGAATATTTGCTAAGTACGGTCTTGTTATAATTTATAAAAGAAATAAATATACAGATGCTTATCAGAATAATGGAAACACCTGTAGTTGGCAACACGTCAGATGTATGGGTTGGCAGTGGTGTCGTAGCGACCGCAGCGCCGGACTGCTGGTGGTGTTGTGTTAGGTCGGTCTCCATACTACGTCAGGCGTCGTGGAACAGGAGTGTGCAGTGGCTGCAGCAGACGGAGGTAGTGTAAAATGGGAGACCTCTCAGAGTTTCAAAGAGGGCAAATTGTTGGTGCGCGGTTATGTGGAGTGAGTGTGACGGCAGTGGCTAGTGTTTTAGGTGTGTCGCCAGGGACAGTGTCGAAGGTGATGACGGCCTACACAACACACGGGAAAACCACATCGGGGAACCGGAACAGTGGGCGGAAGAAAAGCATCAGTGACAGGGCACGCCGGGTATTAAAGCGCATTGTCACGCGGAACCGTCGTGCCACTGCGGCGCAAGTGACGGAGGAACTCAATCAGCACCTCCCCCAACCTGTTTCGACAATCACAGTCCGCCGCGAATTACATGACATGAACTTACGGGGTCGTGTTGCACGGGCCAAACCTCTCATCAGGGACCAGAACGCTTTAGCACGCCGCAAATGGTGCCGCGACCATGCAACTTGGACCGTTGACGACTGGAAACGTGTGGTATGGTCGGATGAGTCACCATTCACCCTATTCCAAACCACGGGCCGTGTTTATGTGTGGAGAACGCCCAAAGAAGCGTATGATCTGCAGTGTCTCCGCCCAACTGTGAAACATGGCGGCGGCACGGTGATGCTGTGGGCCGCAATATCATGGTTTTCATTGGGTCCTGTGGTCACACTTCGCGGACGCATCACTGCCAACGATTATGTCGCAATTTTAGGAGACCACTTGCATCCTATGGTCCGGATGTTGTTCCCGGACAATGACGCCATATTCCAGGATGATAATGCACCCATTCACACAGCTGGAGTTGTTGCAGCGTGGTTTGAGGAACATCGGGATGAAGTTCAACACCTCCCCTGGCCCGCCCAATCCCCAGATCTCAACATAATTGAACATCTGTGGTCCATCTTGGAAACACGACTCCGGCGACGATTTCCACCTCCATCCTCTCTCACAGAACTGGCCGATGC
>JAGDQP010003668.1:36905-55109 GCA_022664845.1 Lepisma saccharinum
GATCTGCAGTGTCTCCGCCCAACTGTGAAACATGGCGGTGGCACGGTGATGCTGTGGGCCGCAATATCATGGTTTTCATTGGGCCTGTGGTCACACTTCGCGGACGCATCACTCCCAACGATTATGTCGCAATTTTAGGAGACCACTTGTATCCTATGGTCCGGATGTTGTTCCCGGACAATGACGCCATATTCCAGGCAGTGACGTCGCGTAATAACGTTCACAGGAGCACGTGAACTGCCAACTATTTTAGAATTATTATTATTATTATTTTCGTTTCAGATTGTGTTTCTTATCGAAAGATTTAACAACACACTACATTTTAAATTGTTACACTGAGGCATAGGTATACAGTTCGTTTATCAAGTTGTTATTACTCTCCAATTTGTTTCCAGTTCACATTTCGTTTGTGAACGCGTTGCCCCATATGCGCTTAACTGGCGTTAGGCCTAACTTATAACATTGTGTATATGGGACCTCGGCGTGCACAATCCTAGAGTGAACGAAGATAGCAGAAGAACAGGGCTGAGCACTGTTGCTAACTCTCCTTGACTTTTCCACCAGTTCTCGTGTTTAAAATGTAATCAAATCTTCTGGCAGAAGCAAGGATAAACGTTCATTACATACCAAAATCGCAATATACACAATAAATCGTTTATGAACGAATATATTAAACTCTTAAATAACATAATGTTGCATCTCTATTTACATAAAATTGTTTGTGTTCCAGTATCAGTAATAAACGAAGAGCTAATTAACAGTATCAAGCAGTTTGCAACATTGCGTAAACAATAAACAAACTTTTTTTTTTAGTGTGTCGTGCGAGAGATTGAAGGGATTTTCGGAACTGATTTGTTCGTTTCGTCATTAAATATTTATTAAGAGAAAAGGAGGCATTTTATAAAACATGTATTTTTCAACACATTCCATTGCATAATAAACTCTCAACATTGGGCAAAGAGGCTACTCCTAACCCCCTCATACCTAAAAGCGCCAAAATACGAGCTCTGAAGAGTGATATTGTGAGTTTCTTTTATTTTGTGAGATATATCGTAATTTTGTGTGCTGCAAGAAGTAGATTAATATAATTTCTGTTCACCAATCACAGTCCTCAGATACCTTATAAGGAAGAGAGAAAACATTGCCTACTTTAGTGAGTTATTTTATAATATTGAACACCGATTTGAATGAGTGTTTTTTCCACGTTTGAATGAAGTGTGTTGTGAAGCTGTGTTGAAGTGAAGGAGTATTGTTTCAGTGTGTTTAGTGTACTGGTGCGTAGTGCGTTACTGCCATCAATATGAATTCGGTTCATAGATTGCAATCGGTGTCTTTTAATAAGTTGACAGAATCTGAAATACTCGAAATTAAAACTTTGGGTCCTCATCAGCCGAACCTAACTCTGAATCAGGAAGTGACCCTAACAGCACACATACCTTGCCGAAACGTTGTAGTTACATAACTTTGTAACATTGGTAACATAACAGTTACATTACATTACGTTGCAGTAATGTTTCAATTTAGTTTCTGCAACGTGGAAATGTCCGTCCACAGAAACATTACAATGAAACATTCCAGTATGTTACAACGTAATGTAGCTGAGTCATTACAATGTAATATATCTGAGATATTACATATGAGATGTACATATTTATTTCATTGAAATGATAGTGAGAGGTAGTATTTATTCATGAGGGTATTTTTTAAACCAGTTTAGGACGAAAGGATCCCAAAATGGGAGATGGGTAGAACAACGTAGAAAAAATGAAGCTTACATGTATATTTGTAGGAGCCAAGGCAAACTTCCATTCAACCTATTTAAATACAATGGTGCACTGTTAAGATAATCGTTTATTAGTCGAGTGTCAGTAATTCCTTACATTAGCTACTTCTGCTATAATGTGGCATTGAATGTACTTCCAGCATCCTCATTTGCGTTATTTCGCATAGTTCTAGAGCACTGGCCTGGGTGCATTGATGATATCAGGATTAGAAAATGCTTTTTTATATTTCATTCATCATTACTAACATGGATTATTGTAACCTAACCTTTAGTAGAAAACCAAAAGTAAATACAAAATATGCTATTTTTCCAATACATAAAGATATTCGGGCAAGCGACTTAGAACTGTGCCATTACTTGGGATGAATACAGTGCAGAATAGATGTAAACTCAATGGAAGATCAGTTTAAGGTTCCCATTCAGAAGGGTGTTAGTGGTTCCTTACACTCCAATCACCACTTGATTTTCTTTCATATTTTGCGTGATATACATCCAAAATAATGCAAACCAAAACGTTAAAACTATAATAAATAATTCTTTATATTGGTTACTTCTGTTATATGGTGTATGTTTTTGTTAAATGTGTTTGCGATGCTGTCTGCATTATTGTGGATGCCTACAATCCAGAATGTGATGATAAATCAGGAAGGATCATGAGAACAAGTTCATGTATAAGGGAGTAAGTCTGTTCCTTCACTCACATCATCCCTTCATTTGGCATCACATTCTGCCTTTCGTGCATCCCAACTAATGCAAATGTCTAACATAGGAAATACATTCAATATCACAAAACTTTAATTTATGTTCCGCCACATCTGACAGCTAATTCATCATATGTACGCTCTATACCGGTCATTCTCTTGCAAATAATTATCATATAGAGTTCTATAAACATATATCGACAGTCGACAATCTAAAAAACAGTTAGGAAAAGCCATGCACCCTTAATATTTCCTTAAATGCACAGTCAAGTCGATCAACATAAGAAACACGGCTTCATGCGGATGAATAATAATTGCATAACTTTGTTTTAAGAATTAAGAATATTTTGATTTAAAAATCATGGATGCAATGTTGAGAATTAAGGTTTACTTTATCTACTCCAAATATCCACCAAACTATTAACCAATATTACACGTTCTACAGCATTAATTTTCAAAAAATATTTACCACCGACATTTCCATATGAACAACCCGAAATGTAGCTAATCAAAACTACACTAGTACGACAACTACACAATAGTCATTAATTTGTAAAGTATGCACTCCAGTTGATTACGAAACGGATATGGTGACACGCTGAGGAATACCGATGGCGTGGTATTTTATTTTTATTTTTTGCCTATTTTAATTAAAAGTTTTGGTAAAGTATGTTAGAATAGGTTAGAAAAGTCTGGTTCGGTCATTTTAAAAATATATAAACACTTTTTGTAGTTGATAATCAGTTAAAAAAGAATTCTCACGCACGGCGGAATGTCATATAACAACAATTCTCAACCATATACAATTCACTACTGGATGAGGCCTCTCCCGGAGGTGGTGATTTATTGCTCCCACGGTGACCAGACGTGTTGGGAGAGGAGAGCCGAAGCTCTCAACTATGATCGCCGCCGCCTTTTTTCACAACAGCTGCCCAATTGTCCTCACGATACTGAGTCAACTCCGAAATGTTGAGCTCCCACCGGGAATCGAGCCCGGAATCCTTTGCAATGAAGTTGAACGTGCTACCGACTAGGCTACCCAGGAGGCTCATATAGTTCCGCGTATAAATATGTCTTTCACCTTTATTACACTGTTTCATGATTGCATATTCTAATGTGTTTCAACACCGCTATACCCTTTCTTAATATAATCTTTCTTCCCTAAATTGTAATTTCTTTGGAGTAGCACCGTATTGACCAATATTACACGCTCTGCAACACTTGTTTTCAAAAAAATATTTATCACTCACATTTCCATACACACCGGCCGAAATGTACCTATTCAAAAAATAATACCACTAGACGATATTAATTCATTCGTAAAATATACACTCTCGTTGTTTACGAAACGGATATGGTGGCACACGGAGGAATACTAATGGCGTCACACTGATATGGTTTCTTTTTTTCCGTTTTTGCCTTCTTTTACAGTTGATAAGTTGAGCTTAAGTGCATTAGATTAGGTTAGAAAAATCAGGTTCAGTTATTTTCTTTTATTTTTCACTGTTGACGATCAGCTACTCCTAATCCTCAGCCGTGCCGTACGGCTCATATAGTCCAACGTGTATCTACGCCTTCCATGATTCCAAAATTGATTCTAATTTAGCGTTTTACACCGCTACACACTTTTTTAACATTATCTTTCTTCTGTAAGTTTTTTGGAGTAGATAAAGTAAACGGAACCCTTGTAGAGTTTGGAAGATGGGTTAGCAAAGAGCAGGTTAATTTTTCTTTTTGTTATATGCGATGCGCATGACGTTTAATACTCACCCCGCGCGGTCGCCCCCAAACCCGGAAGCAGCCAAATAGTACCAAATACTTTTCGTTCTTTTACACTAATTAATTTCATACTTCCATGACTCGAAACGTTGTTATATTTTCCGTTTCATTTCCACACATGTTGGAAATAGGATGACCGTACTAGTAATAAACCATGAGCCAGTGGTTGACCAAGAACGGAAACAAACAACAATACTAGACTTTATATTGGATCCAGGGGGAACAAAGTACGTTTTGTACTGTTTTATAGTGTAGTACCCAAACGTTGTTTAATTAGGTTATGTATTGTTCCCCCACATCAAGTAAATTGTCTGTGTCTGGAAGAGACGGAGCGCACAATAAGATTACTAAGTTAAAATTAATAGTCTGTAGATATCTACTATAAAGTACAGTGAAATAATATAATTATTTAATTTACTTATTTTTCAGGGAACAATCCATATATAAAGAATGATGTGCACTGGAACAATCGTAGTACACAACTGGTTAACTATTAGTGCAATGTTGTCTATTGCCTTGCCAAATGAAATAAATGCGAGCTAGTTTCTTTAACTTATTCTGCACTCTATTCTTTCTTTCATAGAAAAATAACAATTGTTATTATTATATAAACGACAGTTCTTGCATCCACTTACCATTTTCCTTATGTGGCCAACCATTAGTACAATAACCTTATTACAATTTAACTGTATCATTTTTGCAGGCATAAATTATAGTATACCACAGAAGTAGCTGAAGATTTATTGTACATTCAACGCCATATAAAGAAGTAGCAAATATTAAGACCTACCCCATCGTACATCGTTGATGCAAGTAAAACTTGGGATAAATAAACAAGGGATTTCAGCTTCCCCAACTTTAAACATTTGAAAGTCTCAATGCACTATGCAGCGATCACAGTGCCTCCTTACGGGAACTGGGTGGAGCAATATTGTAACCTACATGTTGAATGCTACAACTGAAATGTTATTGAAATGTACATGTTTATTTCAGATGGAACATAGAAAATCTGTAATGTAAATGTCGATTAGTAACATTGCAGAAACATTTCTGAGAAGAAGTGTGCTGTACGGGGAAAGGGAAAGCTCATACATATCGTCACACATTTAATAGTGATTGGTACAAAAAGCACAAGTGGCTTACAGGATGTGACGTAAATATGGCTTTGTTTTGTTTTTCCTGCCTGTTGTTTGAAGGGGATTCCCAGTGGACTCGAACAGGTTCTACGAACCTCCTCAAAATCATGGTAACAATTCCGATGTCCACTTGAGAATCAGAAAGATGTTTTTCGACATTAAAGCGTATTAAGACTTTTCTAAGAAATACGATGACACAAGATCCTCTCAGCGCCCTGGCCATGCTATCCATTGAAAAGCAGTTGCTAAGGAAAATGCAGGACTTCAACCAAAGAGTTATAGATAAGTTTGCTGCCCAGAAAAACAGAAGAATGGACTTCATATACAAATAAAGGAAAGAAGGATATATTTAATTTCTTCCTCATTATTATTATTATTATTATTATTTTGTGTATGTATTTACTGTGAAAGACAATTTTCAATTGTATACTCTCGTGGAAAACTGCTCTGAGATACATTCGTCGCTGCACCGTCGAGCTTTCGAACCTGCATGCCTCAAAAAGCGAGATTATTCCTTACCAGTCCAACTACTTACTTTTGTGTGGAGTTCCTTTTTTTTTTCTTAACTCAGTATATAGTGTAAATAGGTTATGGAGATCTATAGTTCTATTTTCTACTTAACACATTAAGAAATGTTTTCAGGCTATCGAATGATGTGTTTCTTGTTCTCGTACTTTCTTCGTTGCTTTTTGGAGCAGAGATACTGACAGGACTTTCAGTTTTGAGGGTTTTAAATAAAAATTGGGAGGGTGTAACTGGAATTTTGCACGGTTTCTATTATTGTTTACCGTAAAAATTAATATTTGGGATACGCTTGATAATTTGGGGGGTGACACCCCCGAAAAGGGGGTCTGGCGGAACCACTGGTTGTGAACTACCAACATTCAAGCCCACGAGACGCCACTGATTCCAGGATGATAATGCACCCATTCACACAGCTAGAGTTGTTGCAGCGTGGTTTGAGGAACATAGGGATGAAGTTCAACACCTCCCCTGGCCCGCCCAATCCCCAGATCTCAACATAATTGAACATCTGTGGTCCATCTTGGAAACACGACTCCGGCGACGATTTCCACCTCCATCCTCTCTCACAAAACTGGCCGATGCCCTGCACGAGGAATGGTGTAATATTCCACTTGCTACCATTCACGACCTCTATGCCTCCATCCCACGTCGCATCAAGGTTGTTCTGAAGGCGAAAGGTGGCCCGACACCATATTAATCTGGTAAGTTGCACTTTCGTTCAGGTGTTTCATGTACGCGGAAGCAGTGATCCTGGTACTTTAAAAAGAATGTACTTTTACGGAGACCTGATGACATTTGATGATGAATAAAGTAGCCTACTTAAAATGTTAATTATTGTTGTTTAGTTTTAGTACAATTAAATGGTTTTACCTTAAAAGATGTACAAAAAAGTTTTAATTTACATTAGGAAAGCAATATATCTTATTAGCTCCCTTGTTCTTATACTGTGACAAAAAAAAACAATTTTACTTTGAAATCATAATATCGTAATAGAGTCCAATTTTGTGTGTGTTTGAATACAAAATTCCGGAATATTGCGTGGGAATATTCACCAAAAATAAATTCCCGGAAATTTTCCTATCACTAGATGGAACTTCTCTCTCGTGTACAAAAGCGTGAATGAGATACATTGCAATTCTAATGTAAATAGAACGTTTTGTATATTTTTAACGTAAGAATCTTCGATTTTACTGAGCTTAAAAAACAAATACATAAGATGTGCTAAGTTGTTAACATTCGTAATAATAAAAAAAGTTTTTTTTTTCAATAAAAACAGGGTTTATTCCCTTGGAAAAATATTTCTTGCCTATTTAAAAAAAATCCATTTTTTCCCGGCCTGTACATAACTACGTCGAAGTAACCTCGCCCAGGAATATTCTAGCAACACCAATAAACTAAAAACATAAATGAAAAGAAGATCCTCCGACCTTGACACTAAAAAAAAAAAAAACACTAATGCAAACAATTACCTATGAATAGTATAAAGATTGTAATTTGAATTGATATTGCAAGAAATTATTCGATTTCCCATTCACGTTTTAAAGCTAATTTGTCCGTATTTAGTCCCGAACTATTATGATACTGTAACCCTACTGTTAGAACTTGCAGTCCGTTAAACATACAGAAGCTGATCGCGGGTATACATTAAGATACGTACCCTACTACTACTACAGGTCCCTTGTACACTATGTATAACACGTTTATTTCTCATTGCTTGCCCCTTTGGCATAGAGAACAGAGATGGATTTCTTCATTTTTTAAGTGCATTCTGTGAATTATAACCATTAATACAACAAAAATACAAATCGCAATGCAAGATACAATCAAACAGTCCAAGCTAACATACCTGGGCGATTCAAGATTAAATTATGAAAAATTTCCAAAACGGTTGTCAGTTTTCGACTTTTGATTGTTCCAAATGGTGTTCCAATATTTTGTAAATCTTCATGTCATTACTTGGGCCTAGAAAGATAAGGAGTAGTTGTTAAACATAAAAAGAACACATGTGGACTTCCCGAATTTAGTCAAAGATTCACGAATGAAAATGTAAATTACTACTTTCCAGATGCTATCTTCCGTAAAACAGTAGCGGCTCGTGCCTCGTTGAAATGGAGGTTTAAGCAACAGAGGTAAAAACATAATAATACTATGTCCAAAATGCCTTTTTTTTCGCATCTTCGTTTACTACCACTAAATAGAACATTTTTCTATTCATGATAACTTCTCCTCTAGGTCAGTTAAGTAATGAAAATATTTTGAAACTTAAATCCCTTGTATCTATTTTTTTTTTAGTAAGTTGTCAATCATCGTCATTTTCTCAGTATGCTCTAAGAATATGAAGGTATAGCACTTACCTTACTGGGAATGTTTATAAAGGAAGTCCATTCTCCTTTCCATCCTCTTAGCGAAGACATCAATCTCATCTGCATTAAAACCGGGCATACTACTAACAAAATATTTTTCTATCGAAAGCGTTACTTTAAGATGTCAGTCTTTCTTCAGTCATGCAGCTTCGAAGAAAAGTTTTTGGACATAGTTATCAACTGCTTTCGTAGAAATGTTACTAATCGAGTCAACTTTGGGATAAATTCGAGACCGATGATAATAGATTTACAGGCCAGCACATTCAGTGAAAAAGTAAATTAGTTGGTAAATATGACTGTGTCTGTGAGCGGGGGGGATTTGAGAAATAATACACCAACCCTTCTCCAGACCCAGAGTGACCAAACCCTCCTTCCTAGCAGAAGGCAACCATTCTGTCCTGTGTTGCAGCACTCACAAGAGAAGTAAGACTTTCTTTTTTTCACCGCTCTGTTCCCCAGAAATAGCAGAGTGCACGGTGTTTCGTATCCTCAGTTTTCTCGTTTTCGGCCATGCTAAAACCAAAAGGACTTCACTCACCCCTCTTTCTGCTAACCCAGAAACTGACCTCCAAGAGGATACATTTCCGTGGTTTGAACCCAGAGAGGAGTCGCACATTTTCACAAATGCTTTGCAACCCGCAAGCTGGATAGCATATATATTAGGGGCATGTGATGAACACATCAATAGTCATGTGATGAACGAACATTAAAATTAAGATATCTTTTTCTTTATATTTTTAACTGATCTGGCGGGGTTTAGTGCGCTTTTGCGCACCTCTACAAGCCGCGCCTGGCATAAAATGAATCTACACCAATATAATCTAAATTGTTAATAAATCTTTTGTGGTTTAGCTTAAAATTAACAAATAAAATATAAAACAATAATAAAATCTCCACTTGCATATGCATGTGGACCCTGCAACTAGTCTTCTTGATGATGCAACTGTAAAAACTGAAAAGTTGGGCCATTTCCGATACAAGAATCTTGTTCTAAAGAATGGCGCTGCAGAGGGGCTAAAGGGTGAGAAGTCCCTGCAAATGTACATTAGCTCCTTTGAATCATCTCAGTTTTATTAGTATTCCTTAATTTATACATGTAATAAGTTTCTGCCAGTTTTGAATTTGTAAATGAAATATTGTAGTTCCCACGGATCATTTTTCCTAGTGCCGTCGCTCCATGTACGGCATTCATACGACTGAAACGAAACTAAGCTGAAATCGTAGATTCATAATATGTGTGCATTACTTCCCACACCATGTTGAACTAACGTTTTATCAACGTTGAAAACGTTGAATTTCGACAACATTGTATTTGGTGACGTTGAATTATTGGTTTTATCAACGTTATTTAATAAACGTTTAAAGAATGACCAGGATTACACGTTGTATTTAAATTGTGTTCTTAAAGCTTCTAAAATGGTGGGAAGCACAACGTTGAATAAACGTTTATTCAACGTTGATCGTTTGTGATTTTTCATAATCTAAACAAACACAATTTTCAGTGATAGTTTTATGCTTAAACTTCACTAATATATTGTTTTCTTGATGGAAATGAACTTTTATGTGACATTCATACAATACCTACGCCATGCGTTTGTCTTTTGTTCTCTTACGTCTTAACGGAAGGCGCTTCTTCTTTGTTTGTCTGCTGACTTAACTCCAATCGTGTGGAGGAGTCGGAAGGTGGTTTAGTTTGAAGAAGAATAAAAGAATATATACTAGAAAAGGGGAATGACATCTTGTGATTATAATCTTATTTTCCTATGTTTTATCAGTTATATGTGTTTAAGTTTTCGCCAATCCGAAGAAATCAGTGGTAATAAGGATCAAGTGATTAAGGAAATGTACTTTCAATATGCTATATTTCAGTAGCAAAACGCACTTATACAGGATGTGTAGAATATCTGTCGCATGAAAAGATACCTCTAAATCAGTTGCGAAGATTGTAGAGAACTGGTCCATTCTATGGTGTTAGGTTATAGATAGTACAGAAGCAGCTTATTGGTTATGTAAATAATGCTATTAAATTGCCCTTGTAAACGAGAAAAAACTTGCTTTTGTACACGTTGGTGAAAGTGTGATAGGTATAATTGACGAGTAGGAGCGAGATCAACTAAACAACCTTGGCCCTGTTGGTAGAATATTATTACACATTTCGAAGGTTCTCCTGTGTTCACTCAGAGCAGCCTGCGCTCCTATTACCGGGACGGTATCTTCAAAGTAGGTCTTAGCCGGCTTCGATCCTACGTCCTTTCACCTATGCTATTCTGTCTCTCAAATATGCCTAAAAACCATAAATAAAATTTAAATTTAAAAAGAAGGTCGGACAGAAAGAAAAAGTCAAATAGCAACTCATTTACGTTGCCAGGGTTTGTTTTTTTCCAGTGTGGTTATGTATAAATTCATATTAGAGTGGCGGTACCAGTTTCCGTCCACTAGAGTTTTGAAAGGAAATAAATAAGGCTTCTGATGAGTGGATAGTTCAACTCGTTTCTACTAAATTGTCTCAATATTCAGAAGCAGGCTGCATTCCCATTAACTGCTTCAAATTGTGTGAGACTCAGTTATTTAATGTTGAACACATACATTTAATATCTATTGTCTACATCGTTAGTAGGTAGAGGAAGCGCAGCTATGCATCGATTAAGATTTTAAAATTAACGTACATAGCCATATATAGATGCACACATGTTGAAAGAGATCATTAGTTATCACAGTAGTAAAACATGTTTATTGACTATTATGGTAGGCAATTATTGCGTGGCGGGATTTCTGGTGCAAAAGCTTGGCGTGGAGCTAGTACCTGGCCGATATTGCTGTTAACTAGAATTAATGTTAATAATGTATCGCACCGGTTTCCGGCCACCGGAAAAACTATCATAGAGTGGAGTGAAGGTGACCAATATTCTGTTTTTAACCATTTTCTCAACTTTAATTATTCATTTATGTGGTGATGTGTTTGTGCCCTTAGGAATGTTCCTGGTCACGTCAACCGTTGGTAGTTTGCCATTGTTTTCCATCGGATGAATATGTATTAGGGACGGGACCAATAGTATACCGTGGGCTTTGAACTTTTTATGTCTCCATCGGGAATCAAACCCGGGACAAATTGATTACAAGGCAGGGAGTCTTACCACCTCATCTTCCCAAAAGGGTCTGGAATCTCTGGATTAGAGAATGGGTTCCCATTTAAGAAACGAGTTTTTGCGCCGGTCTAGGATTTTATATCTTTTGGTTCGGATGAAGGAAAGAGTTTTGTGTGTCAATCATGTCCAGAGTTGAATTTGAAGCTTTTATGGCCTTCAGGCATCTTGGGCTCAGGCGCAGATAGGGTGGAGGATAGAATGTTGAAAACTTCTGCCAGGGCCTATTTTTGTAGGTACCATCCCGGCATTTGTCTGGAGTGACTGAAACCCTTGAAACCCCCTAGGTAAAATTGTTTCAACTTCTCCCACCGGGCATCACACCCAGATTGTTGGATAGTCACGTCATGGGGCACGTTTGGAGAGAAGTAAAATTTAACTTTCAGGACAATTTTCGCACCTTTCCCCCAAAATCCCTACTTATAACGAATATTTAAATCTGTGCAGATGAACAGAATAATGTAAGGTTCCCAGACCGAAGCCTAGTACTTCAATGTTCAGTACGATATGCTTTAATTGAAATTACAATTTTAGGGTTGATTCCAGGTTAACATCCTATAATGAAAGGATTTTTCATGGAATCAACACTAAAATTCTATCGTATTGAACACTGAAGTACTAGGCTTCGGTCTGGGAAACATATTATCTGTTCATCTTCACAGATTTAATATTCATTGTAAGTAGGGATCTTTGGAAAAGGTACGAAATTTATCCTGAAAGTTGAATTTTTCTTCTCTCTAAACGTTGTATAAATGTTGCGTAACGTTGATTAAACGTTGAATAGACGTATATTCAATATTTTGTAATGTTGAATCAATGTCAATGTTAAAATTCAGTTGCAGAAAAGGTTCAATTCACCGTCTTTAAAACTTTTATTAAACGTCAGATTCAACGTTGAATCAACTTTTTTTAGAATACTAATCCAATAGTTGTATAAACGTTGAATCAACGTAAATACAAACAAAATTCAACGTTTATTAAACATTTAAGAAAAAGTGGAATAAACGATTATTTAACGTGACGGTGCTGTGTGGGTTAAGCAGGGTAAAGGAACTTTAAATGGAACCACCATGGACTTAAATATGCACAATGCCAAATGTAACCAAGCACAAAAATAAATTGTTGGTGAAATAGAATACAATGTCTGCAGGACTTTAATAATCTCACATGTAAGGTTTAGTGAAGTAGAAAAAATGAAAGAAAGAAAAAGTTGAAAAATGAAAAATAACATAAAAAGGGTTTAATCCAATGTTTCGTGAACGTTTTTTTTTTCTATTACGCGGTTCATGACGTTGTTTCATGATCAATGAATTGGGTAAAATGTTAGTCCATGTCCTAAATATATATTTAGTAAAAATCATTTTTGGTGCTGCAACTGTAAAAGTTTCGTAGCATTATTTGTTTTATCTATCGGAGTCAAAAAAAACTGAAGGTTGTTGATAACTGGTTCACCTATATAAGAGCACGGAGATATTTTTACAACTTGAACCAAACTTTCTGCAAGCACTCCAGCCTACTAGTACATCCATTATAATACATTTTTCTCTTCGTTTTATTATACACACCCACACAGCACAATCAAGGTAAATAAACGTTACGTTGAATTTTGGTTGAATTTACGTTGATTCCACGTTTATACATCTATCATATTAGTATTCTAAGAAATGTTGATTCAACGTTGAATCTGACGTTTAATAAACGTTTTAAAGACGGTGAATTAAACCTTTTCTGCAACTTAATTTTGGCATTGACGTTGATTCAACATTACAAAACGTTTAATCAACGTTTATACAACGTTGAGATAGAAACAAAATTCAACCTACAGGAAAATTTTTGTATCTATCCCAAAAATTCCTACTTACATCGAATATTTGAATATGTGAAAATGAACAGAATAATATGTTTCCCAGACCGAAGCCTAGTACTTTTTAGGGTTGATTCCAGGAAAAATCCTATGATTATAGGATTTTAACCTGGAATCAACCCTAAAATTGTAATTTCAATTAAAGCATATCGTACTGAACATTGAAGTACTAGGCTTTGGTCTGGGAACCTTACATTATTCTGTTCATCTGCACAGATTTAAATATTCGTTATAAGCAGGGATTTTTGGTGAAAGTTACGAAATTTGTACTGAGAGTTAAATTTTACTTCTCTCCAAACGTGACAATCCAACAATCCGGGTGTGATTCACGGTGGAAGAAGTTGAAACAATTTTACCTAGGGGGGTTCAAGGGTTTTCCGTCAGTCACGCCAGACAAATGCCGGGATGGTAGATACAAAATAGGCTCTGGCCGAGTAGTTTCCAACTTTCTCTCCACCATCCTATCTGCGCCTGAGCCTAAAGGCCACAAAAACTTCAAATTCAACTCTGCACAATATTCACACACAAAACTCTTTCCTTCATCCGAACCAAAAGATAGAAAATCCTAGATAGTCACGAAAACTCGTTTTTTAAATGGGAACCCATTGTCTAATCCAGACCCTTTTTTGAGGATGAGTGGTAAGACTCCCTGGCTTGTAATCAATGGGTCCCGGGTTCGATTCCCGGTTGAGACACATAAAGTTCAGAGCCCACGGTAAACTGTTGGTCCCGTCCTTAATACATATTCATCCGATGGAAAGCAATGGCAAACTACCATCGGTTCACGTGCCCAGGAAACTTAATTAGGGCACTACACACATCACCATCATCAAATAAATAAATAATTAAAGTTGAGAGAATGGTTAAAAACTGAATATTGGTCACCTCCACCCCATTCTGCGATAATTTTTCCGGTGGCTGGAAACCGGTACGATACATTATTAACATTATTTCCAGTTAACAGCTATAATGGCCAGGTACTGGCTCCACGCCAAACTTTGCACCCGAAATCCCGCCACGCAATAACTGCCTGCCATAATACTCAATAAACATATATTTTCTACTGTGATTACCAATGTTTCCTCTTTCAACCTGTGTGCATCTATCTGTGGCTAACACCTGTATGTTGTTGTTTTTTTTTTTTTTAAGAAAAGCATCATCGATACATAACTGTGCTTCCTCTACCTACTAACGATGTAGACAATGGATATTGAATGTATGTGTTCAACACTGAATAACTAAGTCTCAGAAAATTTGAAACAGTCAGTGAGAATGCAGCCTGCTTCTGAACATGGAAACGATTTAGTAGAAACATGAGTTGCACGATCCACTTTTCAGAAGTCTTATTTATTTACTTTCAAAACTCTAGTGGACGGAAACTGGTACCGTCACCCTAATATGAATTTATACATAACCACATAGAAGGAAAACAATAACTGGCAACGTAAATGAGTTGCTATTTGACTTTTTCTTTCTGTCCCCCCTCCATTTTTTATTTAAATTTTATTTATTGCTTTTAGACATACTTCTCACATATATGATAGCATAGGTAAATGACGTGGGATCGAAGCCGGCTAGGACCTATTTTGAAGATATCGTCCCGGTAATAGGAGGGCAGGCTCGGAGTGAACCCAGGAGAACCGTCCAAATGTGAAATAATATTCTACCAACATGGCTACGGTTGCTTAGTTGATCTCGCTCCTTCTCGTCAATTATACCTTTCACACTTTCACCAACGTGTACAAAAGCAAGTCTTTTTTCTCGTGTACAAGGGCAATTTAATAGCATTATTTACATAATCAATAGGCTGCTTCTGTACTATCTGTAACCTAACACCATAGAATGGGCCAGTTCTCTACACTCTTCGTGACTGATTTCCAGGTATCTTTTCATGCGACATACAGTATATTATAATGCATGCAACATCTCGCACGTTATACATCGTGTATAAATGCGTTTTTATATGGAAATATAGCGTATTGAAAGTACATCTCCTTAATCACTTGATGATGTTTACTACTGATTTCCTCGGATTGGCGAAAACTTAAACACATATAACTGATAAAGCATAGGAAAAAAAACATTATATTCACATGAAGTCATTCCCCTTTTCTGGTATATTTTCTTTCATCCTTCCTCAAACTAAACCTCCTCCAAAGAAATTGGAGTTAAGCACGGTGTAAGATAAATAGGTGAGGAAGCGGGAGCATTCAGCAATATAATTTTTGTGTTCCCGTAACGCACGTATTTGCAACTGCGACCACTAGATGGCAGGCCAAACTGCGGGCCTACTCTACGGGCCGTTTAACAGGTGAACTTATAGCTGTGACTGCAAGTAATACATTTTTCATTGCTTTTAACTAGAAAATTTCCTCATAACTGAACTGTTATCAACACGA
The DNA here is from genome assembly GCA_022664845.1 of Lepisma saccharinum. Lineage (NCBI taxonomy): Eukaryota > Metazoa > Arthropoda > Insecta > Zygentoma > Lepismatidae > Lepisma > Lepisma saccharinum. Next base: position 52,599 of record JAGDQP010003668.1, read on the forward strand.
ACTACCAAGAAGAGTGTTTGCTGTGTTCTGTGTTACAAAAACTGTAAAACTGTTATTGTTACCACAAACAATGGGTAGAAAATGTTTCGTCCCTTTCTGTAAAAGTGCTTATAGTTCCGCTGAAACAAAGGAGAGGGCTAAAATTTCGCTTTTTAAAGCTCCTTCGAATGAAGAAATGCTGGCTAAATTAAAAGAAAATGACTTTTAATCGACTTGTTCAGAATATGCAAAACCAAATTCTAATTCTGAAATGGAAGATCATGGGTTGGTGTTCATGAAACAATCATTTGGGGACTCTCATGTACAACCGATTGCAACATTTGTTTCTTGTGGACCTACTAAATCTTTAGTGCTGATTAGGGTTGCTCGGAATTCCGGAACCGGAACGCCAATATTTGCGATTCCGAGAAGTCGGAATTTCAGAAAGTCGGAATTCGGGAATTCCAATATTATGATTTTCAATTTAATTTTAAAGACCATTAGCCTAAAGGCTTTAGGCAAATTTTCTTCAGTCCGGATGGATGATAATGGAATGATTGGTGGAATGGAGAAAGTGGAAGGAAACAGGAAAACCTCGAGAAAACTCATGCACACGGTGTTTGTACATCATAAAGCTACATGACACCAGCATGGATCGAACTGACGACACCAAGCGCCAGAGATGAGCGCTTTACCTTTGATCCACTGCGGCACTCGGAATTCCGGAAAGCCTGAATTTCGGTATTCCAAATTGTGAATTTGAATGTAGGTCTTTGTAAGGTTTTTAGCCTAAAGGCTTTGGGCAAATTTGGCTTAGGCCGGATGGATGATGATGGAATGATTGGTGGAATGGAAACAGGATAGCACGGAGAAAACCCACGCACACGGTGTTTGTGCACGACAAAAACCTACATGGCATGAACAGGGATTGAACTGACGAAACCAAGCACCAGAACGGAACGTTTTACCATTGAGTCACCACGGTCCTGGCAATTCCGAAATGGCGGAATTTCGGAAAGTCGGGATTCTGGAATGTCGTAATTCAAGTAATTCCGAATTCCAGAATTAACTTTAGACTTCCGAACACCCCTAGTGCTGATACAATTGCTTTTAAAAGCCATTTCATTGCTCGAAGCTGCTGGTGCATTTGTTGACGTAGTGGTAGCTGATGGGGCATCTACAAATCGTGGGATATGGAAAGAACTTGGAATATAGGAGAAAAATAATCTATGAAAATTTATTTGTCCACCGTTTAGACGATGGAAGGAGAATATTTGTTTTCTGACACTCCTCATGTATTCAAGTGCATTAGGAACAGTTCAATGACGAAGAAACAATTAATCATTAAGAACGAAATTGCTAAATGGTCACATTGGACATTGTAGATCTCAATCACCCTCTATTGTGCCGAAAATTGACTCCGTCACACACACAAATCCTCGAAGTGCTGGTGAAAAAATTCCTGTTTATATAAAATGCTTACCCCCTTTCCGAATTCAATGGCCCTCCGTTCCGCTCCGTTCTGCTACGTCCCGTTCACTTCCGTTATGCACACTTATCCGAATTAAATAAATGTTTAAAATTTTAACCACAGATGTCACCCAAGTCTGGAAACAGCTGAGAACCCTCCGCGCGTAATGCGAGTGAGTATTGGGCAACGCCGATTCAAGATAGTTTGATGCGAAGTGAATAAGCCGAAAAGCAACATGAATGAAGATAGACGTAAGCGTAGAATTCCCATACCTGTAAGTATTCGGCATATATTAAATAACGACAGACAAAGATTGATAGCTATTCGAAGGATGATCACAATTCTGCAGGTTATTCTGAAAGTTTTTGCAAGATAAGTGCGTCTCATGAACTATGAATCACTAAATAATGTTATACCAGGATCTATAAATAACCACCTAAGTCGTGAGCCTTGACAACGTTACGCATTTGAAGTTCTAAAAACACTTCAAATAATTATAATAGTTCTTAATCGTAGTATTCTTAAGTAGACTACTTATATGCAAAGGCGTCGCCAGGAATTTTCCCAAGAAGGGGAAAATCAGGAGAGCATTGTATATATATAAATGTGTGTGTGTGTGTCACTGTCACAGATATAGGATAAATTTGCAGATGAATCATGAAGAGGAGCAAGTTATACTCATTTATTTATTTATTTATTACATGCGATTACAAAACGTTCATTAGACTACAGTTTACTATTTTCTTTAGACAAGATAAAATTAATTTATGGGTGTAAAATTTTATTAAACATCGTTTTCTGGTTAGTTAGTTTTTTCTCCTTACAGTAGCGCTATCGTTTGTGATGACAAAGCAAGATATGGCTGTGTTAACACTTTTTGATATCTCACGGCGACCATCACTTGTTTGTGTTAAGTCAATACAACAAAATGTTATTGATTTCGGCGATTCAACACAATGGATGTGCTTTTAATGCTGATTCAAGACAATATTAGTAGTATCATAGTGTTGAACCACCGAAATCACACAACAAACGGTGTTAAGAAAAAAGTGGTGGTCTCC
>JAGDQP010003668.1:55119-87111 GCA_022664845.1 Lepisma saccharinum
TCCGATTCTAGGGGAGAACTTGCTAATAGTTTGCTGAACGATATAAAAATAATCTCAAACATAAAATAAAATCGAAGTCATCATAATTTTCAAATTAACTTATTGGAATATGAACTCAGAACACAATTTTTAACAGTAACTTCTCGGTAACGCAGGACACTAACCCATCCAGTATTTTTGAATAATCAGGATAATCAAATGCCTAGCATGTTAGAGCTCGTTGTTTATTACAATAGAAATTAATGTAGTGTGATCAATGACTATTACATAATTTGAAGTCACAAAAAGCGAGATGGCATAACATTATCAGACAAAGAAAACTTTCAATAATTCAGGAAAATTTAAAACGGTGAGTAATAGCACTTTTATTAAATTCTGTGTTGGATGTCGGAGATTACATCTCTGGTGCTAGGGGTCGTCGGATCGATCCCTGCTCATGCCATGTGGGCTTTGTGGTGGATAAACACCGTGTGCGTGGATTTTCTCGGGGTACTCCCGTTTCCTCCCACTCTCTTCATTCCACCACTTCATCCCATCATCATCCATACGGCCTGAGCCATAGTTGCCTAAAGACCTTAAAAAACTAAATTCAAATTCGGAGATTACAGAAATAGCACATTTTAACAAACATTAATAGATAATTTATGTGTAAGAATTACTATCGGCGAAAAGTTTTGCTAGGTAAAATTTCTATTCTGCATTCTCCCAGCATCACCCATTCGGCTTCAGCTAAAATTATGTAAAGACCTTAAAAAAATTCGAATTCAGATTCGCTTTGAGAGCCCTTGGTAATCAGGCTCATTTTTTAAAAAAATAATGGACAAATCACAATAAGAATGACATTTTAGAAAATGGGTTGGATAATTCTTAAGAATATTTATCAAATTAAGTAATCCATAATTTGGAAATATTTGGTATTGATAAGAAATTTGAAATCCTGTGCTATGCCATGCCGGTTTAAGTTAGTGCCCTTCAAATATCTCTGCTATAAGAAATTAGCTTCAAAATGAAATAGTTCATTTCGTTAATGTTATATGAGTCGCTTTTCAAAATAACAGTGTTTTTCTTGATTTGTTCGGTTTTTTTAAAAACTAAAAATTATTTTTTTTTATAAAGAATGTGTATCTTACGATTGACCTACACGTGCTTTTTAAACTTTGTATATAAATGCGTGCGTGTGTGTGTGTGAAAGCGAGAGAGAGGGAGGGAGAGAAAGAGAGAGAGAGAGACACGTCTTATTCATTAACTTTCTAGAGGAACTGTTTCAATATCGTAAAACAGAGTACGTTCACAAGAAATAACACTTACATAATAGTACAACAATAGCATTCGTGTTTTTACTTTCGATGCTTTAACATAGTTTGTTTGGTGGGCATAAATTGGCGTATTTGTGATTACATACATTGAAATAATTATGCTTGAGGAAATGTAACGGAAGAATCTCAAATAGCTTCTTATGGAATGCATGCAGTCAAAAGCACAAAAACATACATCAAATATATGAAAATAGAATAGTATTTGGTATAAAATCTGAAATCAAGGGGGGCAAGTGCCCTTGGCCCTCCCTGCCGACGCCCTTGCTCATATGTTGACATGGAATCCCATTAGGGAAATCTAACCAACAATATTATTTTCACAGTGCGAAGTTGAAATTATGCAATGATCATGAAGATATATCACTCAAAATATGGTACACTATCGATAACATAATGTAAAATAAAATCTTAAACTATTAAAATATTTAAATTCAAATACTTTGGCACGGTGATTCATTTTAAACTTGCAACACGTGATCAATTCTACACATTTGTCCCAACTCCCAAGTGAAGAAGGAATTTTGGCATGCAATATCCCGCTCTGTTTTCTTTTCAACATGTCAGCAGCGCGTAACCGAACGGAGGGTCAAGTCACCATCTGGTCCTCCGTTGCTCCGTTCACTTGAATGCTCCGTCGAAGGGGCAATTCGGATAACCATCGACGGTGCATCCGACGGAGCAAGGATACGGAACGGAGCATAAAGTGCCAATTCGGAAAGGGGGTATGTTTCTACAGTCTGCTGAAAACCCAAAAATTTGGAAACTGTGAAGTTTTGGAAAACAAAGGAAAGCCTTACATATCTTTCGACGACTTTAAGTACACCTTTCCCTCCCAGCAAAGTGAAAAATCATATGCGTTGGATAATTTAAAGAAGAGACTCGATAATTTAGTGGCTGAAGAATCTTGGGATTGTGATGAAGTTATTGAACACGATTATGGCATGGCCGAAGTTGTCGATTGTATTTACTTGCTACGACACAGGATTTGTTACTACACTATTTCCGATTTTGTGCAGTGTTCTGTGTGTAAAGATGCAATCAACGCTTATATCATTGATAGCAAGCTATCCATTCCTGAAGCAGAACTAGTAAACTGTAAAACGAGGGGAAAGTTAATTCATCCAAATCGAAACTTGTACAGGATTCTTTCTACGGTCGGGTCTTTCCTTGTTGAAAACATAAATATTGTAAATGTTTATGAGAAAGGGTGTTGCAGTTGCTGGAAAACTATCAATTCTAATTCCCGTTTTTGAATTTTGAATTTTATGGGCTTTATGGCCCTTAGGATAGTGGGAGTAAAGGATTAGGAGGAGCTATGTTGAAGGTGCCATCCCAACATTTGCATGGTGTGACTGAGGAAAACCTCAGTCAGGATTATCGGGCGCTGGGATCGTACCCACAATCTCCCGAATGTTCCGCTAACGCTCTACCACTGAGCTACTGCGGCTCGGTTTTCATTCCCGTGCATCGAACATAAGGAAGACATAATTGCCAGAATTATTTACTATTTTATGTTTTTAAAAATGAGACAATCTGTAAACGAAAGAATAGTGGTTTCGGTCTCCAAACTAAACAGAAGAGGAAGCTGTCAGAACTTTGTAACACTTAAGCCATTAATCTTAAATGAAGATCTTCACTGCAAAAGATATTTGAGTCTCCGTTCAAGCTAGCACTTTTTGTTATTACTAGTCGTTCTCGATTCTGGGGCACAGTCCCCGAAATAACACCTCCGTCCCCGATTTCCAAACAATGTAAAATAACTAACTGGTATAATAATGCCTCAACCCGCAAGGAACATTCTGCCAGTAAAACCCAGTTCCACAGGGAAAAACACATACCTGACAACTACAGGCCGACAAATCACCACAATTATATAAAAATTGTTATTGAATTATTATTGCCCCCTTCCCCCCCCCCCAAGGTAGCTAGTGAACTACACATGGGCAAAGGAAAAGTCACAAATGAAAATTCAGGCAATGTTAGTAGTGAAAGCAAGCTTTAATATGTGGTGTGAAATTTTGTGAACAAGGTGAAGAGAACCCTGATATACTAATGAAAATCCATTCCAGCGAGAAATGTCAAGATGAACCCAGGACTATTGAAACAATATTTAAAAATATCTTTCTATTTCTAAAATATGTGTTCGTACAAAAGTCCCTGTTGGAGTACGAACGTTTTATACAGATATATAATGTGCTGTTATGTTTTCCGTCTTCATGCTCATTTTACTTATCATTTGTCACTCCTCTAAATTCGACGTGTCCCCGAAAGCTACATGGAAGAAATGATCATTTTACTATATTAGTTCAATGACTCCTCCAACCATATATTAGTATAAAACGTGTAAAATATTATTCTATTTAAAATAAAAATCAGAACGCAAAAACGCGTACGAAACCCTCCACGGTCAACTGATTAGGCCCGCAGTTCGCAGCGCTCCAAGTGGCAAACCAGCGAAACATAGTGCTTTAATGGAACACGTTCGGCTGCGTCGCTTCCTCACCTACTTATCTTACACCGTGGAGTTAAGTCAGCAGACAAACAAAGAAGAAGCGCCTTCCGTTAAGACTTGAGAGAACAAAAGACAAACGGTTAGCGTATGCATTGTATGAATGTCAAATAGAAGTGCATTTCCATCAAGAAAAAAATATATAACACCTAGTGAAGTTTAAGCATAAAACTATCTCTGAAAATTGTGTTGCTGTAGATTATTAAAACCCATGAATATTCAACGTTGAAGAAACGTTGAGCTTTCCACTGTTTTAGAAGGTTTAAGAGCACCATTTAAATTCAACGTTTAATAAACGTTTACTACTGATCATGATTTAAACATTTATTAAATAACGTTGATAAAACGTATAACTGTACGTCACCAAATACAACGTTGTCGAAATTCTACGTTTTCAACGTTTATAAGACGTTAATTCAACATTATGTGCTGTGTGGGCAGTCACTTATTCGTTCTCTCGATACATTAAGATCACATTCGATTTATACAGGAGTAACAATCTTTTGTTAATTACGTGGTTCATATTGTACTTGAAATATTCAGTTTGTTAGTTTATGTAAAATAATTAATGTATTTTTATTCTAAATTGATGTGTGTATCTTTAATATCACTTACGCGTGTTTCCGAATACAGTGTCGCCTTATTCCTTGGAGCGAATAAGGGCTCAGCCTTTGTAGACAGATGACGATTATAATAGTAAATACGGCGGAAACCGCGCTCGTAATTTGTGAGAGGAAAATGGAAAGATACATGACCGCATCTAACCTTACCTAACCTGCACTTTCCCATGGTCACTAATTTGAGATAATGTACGAAAAATGCTAAAAAACAATTATTAATAATAAATATGAACATATAAAAATATATTTTGATAGAAAAAAAGACAAAGTGTTGCCCCGAGAGGGCTTTGAACCTGGGGCCTTTTACTCAAGAAGAGAACATCTTGACCATTCGACCACGAAGCCGAGTTGGGAGATCTTGGTTTTTTCGTTGTATTTACAGTGGGTAGCGTCAGAGATTGTCAGTATGACGTCGTAGGTGATGACGACTTCCGCCGTTTTTACTGTCTTAATCCTCAAGTTTTGTAAACTACTAGCATGTTAAATTGTGTATATGTCAATTCATAAAAACGAATGAATATAATCGTGGAAAACTTATAAGTATGAATATATTACAAAGTGTTAACATATTAAGAATAGAACATATTAATAAAGTATTGTATATGATTCATGGGCTCGCCACCTCTATAAAGAGGTGTGACAAAATGGAGAAATGACGAATACGTGATGCAAGGGGAGTCAAAAAGAGGAAACTGCACCAGAAAATTAGGTATAAGAAAATTTGTTGTGTTTTATGAGTGTTATATCAATGTAAGTATATTATGTCAAAATATCTAATGTGCAGTTAAAAAAAAATCTGTCAAAATTTAACTCTTCACTGCACGTAGTCACTACACCACACAGCACTAGATGTTCTCAGTTGCACATCTAATCGTCGAATACGTTAGTGTAACTACTTTAGCCTTATTTCAAAGTGTTGTTATGATCTTCTTAGCAGCTGTTTGTTTCTGATCTATGAAAGGTTCAATGTATATGGTTATTGGAGACACATGACATTTCATTCAGTCCGTATTGTGCCTGCTAATTGGTTGTCAGTGTTATGTGACAGAAATGTGTTGTGACAGAATTCTGCTGCAGTCCGTTTGACGTTTCTCGTTTAGTGTACGGGATATGTAATTTTGTTTGGTGAGTGTAACGATTTTATATATATCTAACAAGCTACTGTGAATTATAATCAGCTTCTGATGTGTCTCTGAAGATGTTAGTCCTACCAATGGCTTTCTCAACTTTTTCTCTCACAATTGTTTGGCTTGATACTGCTTTTTCCATACATACACCACTCCAGGTTAGGTAGAGTAAGATTTATTAGCTTAAGAAACATTGATATCGATGTTATGTTAACATTAACGTGTACGATGTCATTTAGTCTTAGCTTAGGAAGAGTATAGTTGAAGGGTTCCTTGGGTGGTACACCTAACAAATTACTTATTTTAGGTTAGGTAAGGTTACGTTAGCTTGCTTTAGTATTTTTAAAATAAACTTATGATGTAAGGAATGTTACCCTTCGTAGACATAATTTCACAAATAGAAATTTAAGTCTGTAATTATTGTCTTTTTTCAAGTTTTGTTTAATATTTTTATTAGGGGTGCATGGGGGTGCTATTTGTTCACATGCGTTTGGTCACGGACCCATATATCCACTCTTCTCAGAGTCTGAGGTCTCAATTTTTCTTTTACTATTATTTTTCCTTTTCGGCATTCCGGTTCAAGCCGGCGGCTGTAGTTATTATTTTTGTGAGAATTTAGATTTTCTTTAAAACCCTTAGGCAGTTCTGGATCAGGTCTATTATGTTAGTATTCTAAGTTCCTGTTTCATTTAGAGACAATTTAGTTTAGTTGTCACCAAGCCATGTACTGACCAGACTCTCGGCTGCTTCACTTGCACTATATTCACTTGGTTTCATCTCTTTCATTTTCCTCATTTTTGGTTGGTCTGCCACTGGGGCAGGGGGGTTACTGATATTTCGACTTTTCCGGTTTTCTTGTTCTAGTTTGTTATTCATTGCTTCCATCACGGGGCTTCATTGTAAGTTTCCGGTTCATTTGGGTTTTAATACATTGTTTTGGCCCTTATAACAGCCGAGTTTCTTTTATTTTAACGAACCTTTTCTCTTTCGTTTAGTTTATTTGTTTTGAATTCCAGAGGGAAATTACCCGTAAGTATTTTTAGGTTGGTATTCAGCATAGGTATCTCAGGGCAAGACACATGTGCAGATTGTTCCTGTAGCTATGCCTCTTATTTTAAAATAATTTATATTCAAACTGGCGACCTCACCTCTTCTTCTTTTTAAACGGTATCGAAAGCTATTCATCTTAGCTTCCCTGAAAACTATACATTTTCTACATTAATATCGGTCATTTTCGAATACTATTAAAATGACACCCCCTCCCATACCCACTCCTAGGGATGCCATTGATTTCTTACCCTTCCACATTAAATATTTCCTGATTTTAAATCATGTGTGCCAAGTTTAGTTGAAACGAAACTAGGGGTTACATCATTATGCAGGATAAATGTATTTTAAAGTGCTTGGCAAAACTGACAAACTTGTTTGTTTGGAAGACAGGTACACCCACAGTATATTTTCTATAGTCCTGAATTATGTTAATGCCAGGTTTGGTGTATATACTTCCAACGGTACAGAAACAATTTGAAAAATATATTTAGGTTGCCAACACTGACGAAATTGGTATTTGTGGGTTCATAATAAAATGCAATAAACCTCTTTGAGATAAATGTCTAACAATGTACCAAAGAAAAAACATGACTAGTACAGGCGTTTAAGCGTGATACGCGAACGTACACCGAACCATTCATTTTTATTTGCAGGTCTACAGATTTGCATATACATACAAACAATCCTTGATGACACTATCGTATTCTTCATACTTTCTAACTTGTACCAGTTTTTCCTTAACTACAAGAAACCCACCCCTTCGCTGCTACCAGTCGGTTATTAGGAATCTGTGATTGGCCATCCGTCCAAGGTAAACTTACTTCTTCTCTTCCTTCCGAATTGATCCTTAGTGTTTTTTTTTTTTTTTCTGAAAATTATCGAGTCCAGCGTGTTCCGTGTCTTTACGTGACTTTGTTTCTTCGGGATCTGTGATACCTAACGTATTCAACTTCCAAAGACCAGATATGAGAATGTTTTGTGTCAACCCACAAATAACTGACAACGCTGTAGGCCCACTAGTAATTTATTTATGTGTAAGTATTTTTTTCATGACAACCCATTCTAACATCGTCTCGAGAGTCTAATTTCTGCACATTATTGGACAGCAATTTAACAGCGGCATCAGCCCCAATTAGTAAGTTAATATACGAGACATTACCACTGAAGTCTGTTAACCAAATTGTCTTTTTTTTGTTTCCTATAACTACGGTCCTCGCTTAAGACTATGGAAATTATTACAATTAAATATCTCACTAACACTTCCAAATTACACGAAATATGCTCACGAAGATTTCAGATAGCTTTTTCATACCAGTTGTGAGTTTCTTTGCTTGACTGACCCACCAAATAAAATATGAACCAAAGTGTCTGTAGCCAGCGGGTTGAGAAAAACTTGGCAGGCTGTCTTTGTCAAAATGTAGGACCGCGTTCATTGATTGCGTTCAAGTTTTCACTACAAACATGTATTTTCCCTAAAACATTGAAATCTGCTTTAATTTGTCCTACACCTAAAACAAACAACAAACGAGAAACTACTAATTACAGGCCTATAGCAATCTTACCAATCTTTGCAAAATTCTCTGAACTGATCGTATATAATCGAATTTTTAATAATTTGAAGGCAGTGTCAGCTAAACAACATGACATTGTTTCACAAAAATCCACTGTAACGAACCTTAAAATTGTTACAGATGTTAGTGAAAACTTGTTGGACAAAGGAAAACAAGTCGATGCGATTTATATTGCATTTAAAAAGACCTTTGACAGACTTAATCACAGTGTATAACTAGTTAAGTTAAATCACCAACAGTTCTCTCCATCTTTGATTAGGTTCATGTGCTCTTATCTAACTAATCGCAGATAGTTTGTTTTATTTAAGGAACACAAATCTGATGAGTCCCGCAAGGCTCGAATCTTGAACCGTTGTTATTCCTCTTGTTCATTAATGACCTATTGGAATTCCTAGCAGATAATGAAAGAGTGCTATTTGTGGATGAACTCAAATATATGCTAAAATTAATTCTACGAAGATGCCATAAAATCACAGCATACTTTAGGCAACTTTACTAAATGGTGCGTTATCAATCAACTTCCAATTAATAAGAAATTTTATCATTCTGTGCACATAAAACGATTTATAGATTTAATTAGTATATTCATAAGTAGGCTCGACAAAATTAAAAGATCTTGGTGTCACGTTTGATATGAAATTAACGTTTAAAAGCCACATAAAAGTATTACAATAGAAGCTTTTAAAGTTCTGTAATTTGTAATAAGAATGGGAAGAAAATCTAACAACCTTTCTACCTTAGAGAAAATGTACTACGCCTATGTTCAATAGAGCAAAGACGTAGCATTTCTGATCTAATATTTCTTAGTAAAATAATTCAAAGTAGCTTAGACTGCACAGACTTGGTATCATTGTTACAGTTTCGTGTCCCGTCATTAAGAACTCTCGTAGACAACACTGGTCTCTTCCACTGCAAAAAGGCAAGGTCAATATAACGATGAAATCACCAATCTGTAGAATATGGATTACAACAATGAAATGTATAATATGGATTACATATCACATACAGGTATATCCAATTCGATGCAAGTCCTACACATTTCATTGTATGTAATCCATATTCTCCAGATTGGTGATTTTATCGTAATGTAGAAAGGTTGTTAAATTTTCTTCCCATTCTCATTACAAATTACAGAACTTTAAAAGCTTCATTTGTAATATTTTTATGTGGCTTTTAAATGTTAATTTCATATCAAACGTGACACCAAGATCTTTTAATTATGTCGAGCCTACTTATGAATATACTAATTAAATCTATAAATCGTTTTATTTGCACAGAATGATAAAACTTCGTATTAATTGCAAGTTGATTGATAACGCACCATTTAGTAAAGTTGCCTAAAGTATGCTGTGATTTTATGGCATACGTTAAAGGAATAGGAAATCTGTCCGTCATTTGGTACGAATTAAATGTTATATTTAGGTCATAAAATGTACTTCTTAAGACAGCGTCTCTCAAGTGTCAGTAAGTGTCGTTTGAGTAAGTTTAGTCGGGGACGGACGGTTCTATTTCAGGCTATCCCTACAACTAATTACTCATGGATATGCATTCAAAAGTACATCGAAAATCCCATTGGTTTCTGCAAAAATACTTTTATTTCTGGCAAATTATTCCTTTCAGCAATGAGAAATGCCGTTCTCAAATTCTGCAGGGTCAACAGCCATTGCCGAAGGAGAATTTAATAGGCACACATGTACCGAACTGCATATACAAGTGCAATAAAAATTCCACAAAGGGGTGCACAAAATGTACACTTCTTATTTATTTACTGGAATATACTTATTATTAACCTAATAAAACTAATTGGAATGGCTAATTATATTTCTAAATTGTTGCCAGAAGAATAGGAAATCACTAGGAGAAAATCAAAGGTGCACAAAAATGCTGGGTCAAAACTTGAAAAACCCACAGTAAGCCAAAGAACGACAAACCATGCGCTTTCGTGTCAATTATCCTATTGGCCAACGTACTGTTCTCGTTGTCCAGTTGAAATGATTCTTCTCTTCTACTCAAGATTTGGTCAATCAGATCCAACAAATCTTTTTTTGGTCAGACGTTATTCGGTTTGCCCGTAACTTGATTTTTGTCTACTTCCTCTATAATAGGAAATGCAGTCTTTCCCTGACGGGTGCATTGACCTGATTTCTATTGTTGGGGCAGGCGTAATAATGTTAGGTTCTTCGAGTCGTGATAGATTGTAGTGCAAATGTAGATTATGATAAAGAGTAGTTGGCGCAAATTTAGATTTAAATTTAGTTTCTGTCAGTTCTCTCTCCTCCTCTTCCTGTTTATTCTCCTTCTGGCTTTACATTTCTTTTTCACGTTTGCGATGGTTGTCGTCATGTCGGTAACTTGTTTATTCTTTCTCCTGTATAATCTTGGGATCCAAAGTCTCCATCTAGGTCTTCTCATTTTCTCTCTAGGCGATGTTCTACTTTCCACTTCTGCTTCATCCGTCTCATCTCCGCCACTCTGTGTTTCACTGGCTTGTCTCTGTACGCCCGCATTTTCTTCAGATGTTTCCCCTGGCACTCCTTCGTTTTCTGTGTTACTATTTCTTGTTTCATGTTTCGGCAGTTGTTTGTTTCATTTTCGACTCGCTGTTGGGAATTTTGAACTGTCTTACAAAGCGCCTGATCCTTTATTATCATTTTTAAAAAATTCGTTTATTTTTTTTTTCCTTTTGTGAATACTTGTTAGTACTTCGGAAAGAGTTGTCTGCCAGAAGCCCATCCCAATTGCCGGGACCTGTGATTAGCTTTCTGGAGTTTGTCCTGCATGTAGACTGTACATCCAGCAGGAGTTCTAGATCTTCTTGAAATGTTTCTCTTATTAATTTGACGTGAAATATCTCCGCCATATCTGTGAAAACCATGGTAAATTGTCAGGAATTTATTTTCTCTCACGTATATTGTAATGCATTTAAGTTCCCCTTTATAAAACATATCATGTGATAAAGTGACTACTTAGACAAAGCTCCTCAGAAAGATCATAATTCTGTGTTAATAGAGTGCAATGCTAGTTGTTTCTTTTTATTGAGTTCTATGTGCTCCACATTAACCCAAAATACTCCTGCGTGCTTGGTATTTTATCATTGTTAAGACAATTATAAAATATTTCAGCTTTCTTTTTGCTGTTATAATCTGTTAGTCTTTCTTGATTCCTTTTTATCTGCACAGAGGATTTATTTTCATTTTATCTTGTTCTAGTTGTTCGTTGTCTTGTTCAAGAGCCATACTCATACCTTTCAAACTCTCTATCCATTTGAACTTTACACTGGACATATTCCTGCTAGTTTCTCTTTAATCTTGTTATGACAGTTGAATTTTATGTTCTGTTTCTCCGCAGTCCGTATCTTTAGTCATTTCAGCAAAATCTTGCGATGTACCTCAGGTCTTGGCAATTCAGTGACGTTGATACAAAAAAGTAATCTTTAATACCAGTTTCCTGAATCATTTAAACTCTCACTAATCAAGCCTATGTCTAAGAAAGGAAATAGAGATGAAGTGGATAACTACCGGCCTATATCTCTGGTCTCCACTTTTACAAAAGTATTTTAGAAATAGTATATAAACGGCTTACGAGTTTCATAAACAAGTAAGGTATTATTTCAAAATCTCAACATGGCTTTAGAAAGAGTAAATCCACTCTTACTGCTATATATATGAACATATTAAACCAGCAGTGACCGCTCTTGATCAAAAAGCAAATCCGGTGAGCATCCTCTCTTATCTCTCAAAAGCTTTTGATTCTGTAGATCGAGACATATCCCTTTCAAAACTAGAGAGATATGGTATTAGACGAGTTACTTTAGGCTGGTTTAAATCATATCTCTGAAATGGCAAATAAGTGGTTCAAGTTCCTCACGTGGATAAAAATTCAAATTCTCTTTCTAAAATAAATTCTATTGACTGCATCATCAGAAAATGTGTTCGCTAAGGCTCAATACTAGGGCCAATGTTATTTCTGTTTTATATAAATGATTTACCACAGAACGGAGACAATGGTAATGTACTTCCATTTACCGATGACACAACTGCCATGGTGTCGGATCGGGATAACAACAAGTTACAGGAAGCAGTGACAGTACGCCGTTTCAACTCATAGAATGGTTTTCTGCATGTAAGCTAAAACTAAACACAGAGAAAACAAAGTGTGTCTCTTACCACTTGCCACAAAGGTTAACATCTGAGTTAGCACAGATAATGGTGAACAACACATTATGTGAGTATACTAACACTGTAAAAATTTTAGGCATGTATATAGATGATAAATTAACATTGCGAGAACACATTACTGTATTAACAAAAAAGCTAGCACAATCGACCTATATAATTCGTACCTTAATCTCTGTTTTTGATCATCAAAGCATTATGTCTCTCTATTATACTATATGCTATTCATATGTCAAATATGGTAAATATTGAATTCTGGGGTAAATCATAGCACCTTCAAGAGATTTCCAAACAACAAAAACGTCTTATAAGAATAATCACTCAAGCAGTAAAACGTTCCACCTGCAGGAAAAAAAATGGTTCATTTATATCAAGACCATTTCCTCTTTGTACATTTTTCAAGTATTAAAAATTACATGGGAAAACTTAAACAACTTATATGAATAAAATGCACTCTTAAATATTTTATATGAATATATACTAGGTTTCTATATGTAAGATTACCCTTCAGAATGTAAAACCTTGACGTGTTCTATACCATGTATACAAAATGTATAACATATGGTCGAAAGAACGAAATAAAATCTAATCTAATCATGTAGATTTATTTCCACCATTTGCTTCACGACTTCCTCGTCCTTCATTTCTGATGGAATGTTACACATTATCATAAACAAGCTTCTTTTTTCCCATTTATTATCTATGAAAAAGTTCTTGTTCACTTCTTGGAGATGCATTAATTTTGTATGCTCTCTTTTGATCCCATTTGTATTATCAGGAAAACCTTAGTTTCTACTATTTGAAAATGGCCCGTCTATCCAATGTTCTTTAGAGTCCTAACTTTTTGCCGTTTCTCCGGCTTCGGTATGATGATTAAAGCTAGTTTGATTGTTTTCCTATTTTCCTCGATCATTTTTTTTTTCTTTCTGGATATTATCTAATTTTCATATGAGAATTTCTGCAAAGTTTGGTGCTTCTGGTTCCGTTCCTGGTTTGGTCTTTTGCTGTTGTAGCACGCATTTTTTTCTCTGCATAATCTCTTCTTCTTTTATTCCAGTCTTCATTTAATTTCTTCTTTTCTTTTCTCAAGATGGTGTTTACAGCTTTCTAATTCAGCTATTCTAACGGTCGTGTCTATTGACTCTTACCTAGATGTATTTATATTTTCTTCTAGTGCTGCAATCTCGTGTGTTAGGTTATCTGCCTTTGTTTGCTCTCTAACAAGATGTAGTACTTCTCTTTGAAGTATTTCCATTTTGTGTACTAAGTTGTTATTGATCTATTCTAGCTCTGTAATTCTTCCCCCTAGGAACGCAATAGTTACTTTTAATTGTAGGATTTCCTCTTGTTATTTATGTCTTGTGTTCTTCTTCTTCTGCGATTCTCTAGACCTCTTCTTGTAGCTTTCTTTGTTGGGTGTTGCCTTTCCACCTTCCATCATTTCCCCAGATTGTGTTTCAGCCATTCTGATCTGTCTGAGCGCCAGTGATGATGATCGCTGGTGTATCCTGTGACGGACTATATCTCCATCTTTGGAAATTCAATATTAGTACCACTATTTTGGAACCAGGGTGGTTATTGTGGAATTAATGGCAAGAAGACTTCTTTATCCAGTGGTCAATATTGCATAAGATTATTCTGTCTTTCTGTGGACGTTTTCCTATTACTTGGTTACAGAACCAATGCAATTAACTATTGACTACTTTTCGCTGGGAAGAGAGAAAGAAAAGAAAATCAGCCTATAAGGAGTTCCAGAGCGCCTGTAACCCTCTTTGCGTGGGTGTGAACAGGCCAGAAGAGGCTACAGAAATACTCCGCTCAAACACATAGGCACATAAATGCTTTTCGCGTTGTGGAAACACTCTTTTGGCTCTAAAGTAATGCTATCATCATCACTGTCGGGGAAATCATGCATTGACGCAGTCGGACAATGCTATAGTTCAATGTTACTTGCTCAAATATGAAGAATTCCATACATCCTTGAAGATGAGTTATGCAGTGGGGTATCTTCCCGATCCACGTGAGCGAAAGGAGGAAGCAGTTGCGAGAAGCAGTGCAGCGAACATTGAGAGGAATACCCGTTCAGACACTCCGTCTTGAGAAGCTCTAAGAGAAAGAACACTGTCTTAATAGGTCTAAAAAAAGGCTGACTCCTCTCACAGCTCACATGATGTAAAGATCAACTCCGTTATTCGTCTTGTCCAGAGAAAGCACTCTGTTTTGCATCTTCGTACAACTGCATACTAGTTCACTAAGACGAACATAACTAAATATATCGTATCCTACTATTGTTCAGTCAATGCGATTATAAATGAAAGTATAGTGCTTTGATGATTTGTGTGAAAAACAGTTGGGTTGGGAATCATATCTACCCCTCTCCCTCCACAGCAACAGTTAAGCAGCTTGTCTACTGGGCTTCCTCCGTCCCCGACCGTAAGGAAGGAAGAAGAGAAGAATGGAAGGACCCTGCTAGAAACTTCAATGAGACTTCAGTTTAACATGCAGCCGGTCACCCGCGAGCCGCGCAGCGTCAGTCTCATCCGCGCACCTTAGCAGAACACAACTCCTTAAGATAATACAACTCATTTTTAAGTAAATGCCGGCTTAACTTTGGTGTTAAAGGTCACTTCAATTTGGTAAGCTTTTTGTAATCAAAAGTAACTTTTGTTAATTCTAAACTTTTCACAATTTCATTACTATTATCTCTTTCTAATAATAAATTGTTATTGTTATTCTTACACCAGAGTTTTCATTCCGCTGTTACTTAGATCTTAGTTTGAATACTAACCAATTAACTTTCGGGTACAAGATCTCTGTCACAGAAGTATTTATTAGACACCAAGACGACAAACTCTGCTCAGTGGATTCGATAATCCTGCCTCAGGTGACCTTTTCGACGGTCAGTTCCCTGACTAGGTCGTCGAAATTTATGCAACGTGAACCACTAGGCTTTGAAGTGGGTGGTTACATAGTTTGCAGGGGCTACACTTTCTGGTTCCGCCCCGTTTACCCTACCATACCGATGCCCCCTGTGCTGCTTGTTTTTCGGGCCCATTCATTTTCTCATTGCGTTCTCTTTGTTTTTTTTTGCTGATAGTGGTTTTCCCACATACTTATTTCTCTTTACGTTCTCCCTCCATTTAATCAGGTATGAGTTGTTTTGATTCAAATCGTTTTCTTCGATTTGGTGTTTTTATACTCCCTGTATTCTTCTGCTAGCTCCAGTACAAATACCATGGTGTAGTTCACGCATGCAGTTGCAATTTTCCTCTTTGTCACCTTCTGGTTGATATTTTGCGGTAACTGGTTGCCATGTCTCACGGTAATATACTGATATTTGAGTCTATATCACTAATAATTATGTTTATAGGTTTAACCACACATTGGTTTAGGCCAACTACAAAGTATCATTCCCACGGATGTCGTGTAGGATACATAAGTTCAGGTGCGAATATATGCCCGGGTGGGTTGGGAGGAATTTCCAGGATGAGAGCAACACATCTTGGCTAGAGGTGTGGAAGACGGCTATTAGTCTTCCCACACCCTGTTTGGGCTTCAGAACCTGAGCTGGTCAATTGGGGGGCGGGTAACTCAAAATATTTCTTTCTTTTTTTTAAAAAAAAATTGAGTTTTCACCTTAATAACCAGTTTTTCAAAAACTTGGTTTCTAGGCGGGGGTATGGAGTGGGTTTTTCGATATATTTTAACCTCGTCAGTCGATTTCAAATATGGCATGTCTGGTGACGAGCGTAGTAGGCTTGTGAGGATAAAATAAGGGGGGTGTGGGTCCAAAATCTTCCTGAAAATGTTTTTAAAAAATTTGGGTGACGGAGGGTCTGACTCCTCCAAAAGATTCACGCCAAAAAATATAGAAAAGTTTTCTGGGAAGAGGACGAATGGCCCCACGTGGGACTATGCCCAAAATTGACACGTGTTTCAATGGGCTAATCACCAAAATCGCACGCAAAGCAAGCAACGCTGGTTGCGGAGGTTAGCAGAAGCCCCATTAACAGTTGCAGTGTTATGTTTAAAGAGCAATTAGCAGGTTGAAGTTGATATGAGCATTATAATAATGCTGGTGTGTATGTGCCTCTCTCTTCTTCAAGGCTGCTTATATCAACCACAAATGTTTCGAAGTAATGAACTTTTCTTCTACAAACACAGATATTCAAGTGTGCTCACATTTTGCGAGTATGTTGGAATAAGATTGGTTCACGCGATTCTCTCTAGATTAAATGTTGCTTTTTAAACTCTTTTTTAATTATTTTAACACTTGAAGCTTAAAACTGATATTGTAATAAGTCATCAGAGGAGCATAAGAGTTACTTAGGACTTTACTTCGAAGTACTATAAACAGCAAGCATAATTATGCACAAGGATTATTAAATTTTGTTTAAAATAAGACAGAATTATCAGTTGAACTGTAGCAAAACACTAAACTCAAAATCAACGAAATGATTAAGGTACCAAATTTAAACAAAAAAAATCATCATTTTAATAGCGGGTCAAGCAGTGTTCATGCGTAAACTGTGATTTTATAAATAATGCACAGCCATATTCAATCCACTACTGGATGAAGTCTCTCCTGGAGGGAGGAGGTTGTCTACTGCTCCCACGCTGACCAGACGTGTTGGGATGTGATAAAGACTTTTATTTTAAGCTTGAGTTAAATCGTCGTTATGGTATACATTTAGAAAAAATAAATCATTGATCACTGGTATAAATTACAGCAACATTTGATTTTCATAGGCTTTGATATGATCAAAAACGCAAGTACGACAATGAATCATAATTTTGTTCAATTTATAAACCATATCCATCGACAATATCAAATTAGATAAAGTATCGAAATTATTGTAAGTTTCCTTACCATACTTTGCTCTTTCCAAAAGATCCAACTTTCAGAAGAAGTTGATGATTGCATTATGTCTGTTTACCCTTCTAAGTTTTACTATAACTAGAATTTCTCAGAAAAAAAAAATAAACCGGACTTGAAGTACATATCAGTAGTCCTGCGTTCTTAGAAATCAAACCGATCTCTCCTACAAAGATAATTTCCGATCACATCTAATATTATACAAATGAAACTTTTGATGGAATATTCTGATTTTATTTCTAGTGGTGTTGAGTAATATGATGTGCACCTCCTCAAATCAATGCAGTTTGTGAATTATACTTCAGAATTCATTCTTACAGAGTCCGTCTCTGATAGCAACTAACTTTAAATTCTCCTATTTCTGGAATATCAGTTGTTTCATTATGTACCAGAATTTGAGGAACATCACAGGTAAACCGCTCACACACAAAAAAAGAAAAAAGCTTATTTCTTGTCGGATTGGGCTTTGGTTTCCACACAGTCTGGTTCAAATCGGAATCAAAAAGTCGGCATCCAATGTCAAATAGACATTTCTAGCTAAATCGTAAACGATGGATTAAAGTAACATTTAATTTTTCGCTATTGGATTTGTATCAACATGGTACATATTAAAGGATGAACACTGAAATCTGAGACTTTTCTTATCCAATATTTATAAAGCATACATTAATTATTTTATTTTATTTTTGGAGCTCAATGAGTTTATATTTTGTAGAAACTTGTGTTTGAATGAGGCCAATAATGAACGAGCGATTGAAAAATAAATTTCCAAGTGCTAATACGCAATGCGGGATCTGGGAGAAAAATGTGAAACAGTTTGTGACAAATCATGTAATACAAAAAGGTGTTCCAAGAGCTACCATATATCGCTGCATAAGCTTTGAAAGAATTGTATTCACCTAATCGGAAACTGGATTCAAGTAAAAGACGCCCAAGATGACGTAAAGAAACCGTTGCCTTTGATAGAACGAGTGCGGAAGTGTAAACCAGCATCCTAGCCAAAAAGAAAAAAGTTTGATTACAGTAAAACGCATATTACGAAAACCCTCAAGTGTAAGTGTAGGATGAAGTACAGAAAGAAAATTGATGTTCTTAACAAAACAGAACAACAGCAGTAAATACGTCTTAATTCAGTCGCATGATGAAAACTTTCCGAGGATTTTTTTTGGATGATCAAAGGTATTTCACACTGAAGTATACTAGTAAAAAATTTCAGTGCAGAGTTCTTATCAACAGAAATTAATACACCACCTCAGGATGTAAAAACGAAACGGAAAAAGAATGGAAAGAAGCTTTTCATATGGTTGGCCATATCACCGACAGGAATTTCAACATCTTTCTTCCGTTCTACAGGGAATGCAATTGATTAGAAAGCGTACCTTCGCGAGAGTATTAAGAAGAGATAATTCCCTTCGTTAGAAAGAACCATTCCGACAACAATTATGAGTTCTAGCCAAATCTTGCTTGTTTCCATTATGCAAGATCTGTAGTTGTGTATCTTTCGGACAATAATATTCGTTTCGTGCACAAAGACCATAAACCTCCCTGTGCCCGAGAAATTCATCCAATTGAGAACGCTTGGTCTCTTTTAAAAAGTTTGGTATATACGAAAGCAACATAACAACAACTTAAAAACATGATATTGTACTACATGGAAAATTTGACCTTAACCTCGTAGAGAAAATGACGAAGAGTGTTAAAAATACTTGGCAAAGTGCGACAAAATGGAGGTCCTAATTAATTTATTTACTTAGCCTTACGAAACAGGCATGTGTTGTGTAAAAGTCATCAAGTACATTGGAATTAAATAAGTTATCCCATTTTGAATTATTGTTTTAATGAAGTCTCAAATTCTAGCGTTCACTCCTTAAAAATTAAAATTTATATCATCACTTGTTAGTGTTGGGAACCTTGTACAAAGCTGCAGTTTCTCAAATGACATAACGTTGGTCTATTGAATATCTGGTATGCTGTAGTGATGATAAATAACATATGCGAAACACAGAACGCAATGTTGCACACTATGAAAAATATAAGGGGTAAAATTTTCAAAATGTAGAATCAGAAGGAACAACGTGGAATGATATAATTTTATCATAATCGTATATACTGCATCTGAGCATGATTCAAGAACATATTAGGCACTGAATAAAGCAATGTTATGGAACTCCTGCCACGTGTAGAAATAAATGCAAAGTAATATTAAACATGTATTTATTAACACTTACAATAAGTCACTGTTTTAACATAGCAACCATACATTTGAGCATAGATTAATCAACACGTACAGACTTTTCAACTCTACAACTTGGAAACACATACGTTTAAACACATCAACTATAATTGTTTCATGTAGTGTATGACGAACATCACACGATATAAATTATTTATTATAAATAAATTGTCACAAACCTTCGCAAAGGTCTCTGTTGATTGCAATAATATTTAAGATGTAGTTTTTAAGACTCATCTCCAAGAATCACGACACAGAGCATTCATAACACATTCACATATTTAATGACGACATCCTAACTCTAGGAAACCGGGAAAAACTCCCAAAATCATTAGTATTAACAGAAATAAAAAGTACTTTAAGGAAAATTAGTACCACTAACTAGAAAAATGATAATACGGTGGACTGCTGTTATTTAAACAACTAAATACGAAATGCAGGAATAGATAGAATAACCTTAATACGCAATCTACGTGAGCGGCCAACTGAACACGGACGTGGATTTTCTAGCGTAGATGATCTGAATCAATCATTAACTAGCCATCTAAAAAAAAACTGCTACGAACATGGACTTATACAATATCACTGCATTACATTGGCGGCACTGGCGCACCGATTAAACCAACGTTCTAGACATAGAGTAAGCAGCACTAAATAATTCACAAAACACGAATTTTGCTTCTTATAATAATGTTTGCTTCCTTGTAAAGTAGTGTGGAACTGATTCTTGGGGCCCCTACACCAATACCTTAAACCACGTTATCTAAGCCCCATAATCAACCATCTTTCTTCCACAAAACAAAAGGAGATGTTACAATATTCTATTTTTAAATTCTGAAGTTATACATCGCCCTTTAATAATTGAAGGGCTTAGTGCAAAAGTAAGAGAGAATGAGCCAGAAATATATTTCCAAATTATTTACTGGTGCTGGATGTTGTTTCGCCTTGCACACAATATTAAACATTAAAAGAATTAAGACATTAAAGGCATGATATAATGAAGTAACACATCGTATTTAGCGTTATTATCTGGTTCCAATTCAAAGCCATGATGAACAGAAAGCTCTAACTTTATTATTGATTGGATATTTTTAACCTTTAAACTTTGTTCTTCGTTACGATCCTTAGTCTTCATTACTATGGCTATACATTTTTGTGGCTTTCGTTTACTGTGCTGCAATCTGAGTATCAGAAATTTGCAACCATTCAGAGACATTTTTGCAGGCGCCACTTCCCAATTGTCGATAAAAAATTATTTCCACTGATACGAGTTCTCTTCCTGCTGTTACGTTTATATTAAACAAAATTTCTATCTTTTACGTTTATTTACCTGCATGTTTTAGGATTCGATTATCATAAGTGCTGAATGGCAGACGTATTGGTGGAACAAATACCAAACGACAACTGCTATCCGAATAGTCCCTTCAAAATACATCTTGCCAATCGGAGTTGGATTTAACACTGTAGAATAGCTAACTTCTCCACTGAGAATTATGAAAGCACTTCCAAGGCGTGTTATTGTCAACATACATGTCGACCTACAATAATTCCAGGAACTTCTTGATTCGTTAATTGACAGCAGATGGTGAACGTACGCATTGCATATCTAACTCGATTTCATCAGAGATGAGAGGAACCGCCATTATCTACTATGTCCCTAAATTATAAGAAATAAATACTGTATTGGGTATTCACGAAAGGGACATTTCACAATTATAATTTAATTTCAATATTAAACACAAAAACTGATGAAATAGATTACAACTGAAGATATCATCTATAATTATTGAGGCCAACATTTTGTCAATCTACCTACCTCGAACTACAAGGGTATATGATTGGAAAGTTATTTAAAATCAAAGCATACTATTTCCTTACTAAAATCATTCCCAAACATATAGCCTACATTGTGCAATGCAAAGAGACTAGTAAGTTGCTAAAAATTTACACAAAAACTGCATTTATCGTATATAGTAAGTAACACTATAAAATCCAGTTCATCTGCTATTGTTAACACTTCTAGATCTCCATATAGAAATTGTATATACAGTAAAGTAGTATCATCTGGACACTCGGGTGGAATTTGACAGCAAAACGAGACTGTTTCTATCCATTTCTAACACATAATAAACTGCATTCCCCAGTTAACCCACAGTGAAAACACGGTATTACTGACAACTGTCGATGTTCCCGTTTATCATGTTTTGCAGAATTATTTTAATATTAATCTGTTTGATGTTAGAGAAATTATCTTACCTTTTCCTAAGTTGGAAATAACGTCAGCATTACTATATGAACAAATGGCAGAAATAGATCAAGTAGAACATAAAAAGTACTCCATACACACAGTGGGAGAAACATCTTTCGTTTCAGAGTTCTATTACGACTAAATAAAGGTAATTACAAACAAGTAAATGAAAACAAATTTGTTGTTTAGGTAACTCACTAACGATTAAGAAATTAAAATGTTCATCCTTCACATCTTTTCTTTTTCTTATATCGTCCCTAGGATAATTTTTAGTATATGCAAATATTAAATTGTGTACAATTATACCTGAAAAACAGCGTTGTCGCCGCCTGTTTTGTAATGGTACAACTGTGACTTGAGTAAAATATAATGCATTCTACATGATTAAGAAATTCTTACTTAACCATCAAACTTACTATTAATTCGATTAAAAAGTCTAGAAACATCATTTGGAAGTTGTATGTGTGTACATATGCGTGTGAATATGTGAGCGGTATTTAAACCATTTGCTACATATATCACATCTGAATGCAGCTACACTTGCATGACGGGCCATGTGCTCTCTAAGATTGCTTTTATATTTATATGCCTTTCTACAGATTTCACACTGAAAAGGTCCTGTGTTCTTATGCGATGATAGATGGTATCGAAGAAGGTTTTCGCTAAAGAATCGCATTCCACATTCTTCACAGCTGAATTTAAAACTTCCCTTACTTGAATGCACTCTTCGTATATGTGACTGAAGACAAACATTAAGATTATAACTCTTGTCACACATCTTACAAACAAAAGCCCTCTCATTTAGATGTTGCATCCAGTGTGACACCATAAGTTGTTTTTGTCTAAATCCACGACCACAAAGATCGCAATTGAATGGAAACTGGGTAGAATGTCTTGCAGAGTGGGTATGTAAATGTGAACGTTGAGTAACCCGGACTCCACAATCTTTACACACAAAGTCTTTGACGCCAGCATGTAATTTCATGTGAAATTTTAAATAATATTTAGAAAAAAAGTATTTGTCACATATATTGCATATGAACTTGTTCCTTTCATTAGAAGGATGGTAACGAGCTACATGATCACTTATATTCCTTTTTTTCACTACCATTCCACATTCTTTACATTTGGAATACTGAATGTTAAAATGCATGGTTGTCATGTGAAAACGCAAGGTACCTCTATTTGCAAACAATTCATTACACATTGCACACTTCACCTTACTCTTGAAGTGGACTGCATTAATATGAATTACCAAACCCTGTTTTAATTTAAAACTCGAAGCACAAAAATTGCATGTGTAAGGTTTTATGTTACTATGAACTGCCCTCATGTGGGTATTCAAATTACTTTTCTGTGTAAAGCATTTTGAACACTTAATACAGCGAAATGGTTTTACTCCAGTGTGCGTTATTTCATGCATTTGAAGGGATTTTACACTTGTAAACGATTTCTGACAAATCTTACAAATTATTTCATTATTATGCATTCGTGTGTGCCCAATGAAAGAACTTTCAGTGTTGAATGATTTAGCACATTCTAAACATTTGTAAATATTCATTGAGTGGGTAATCATGTGACTATCGAAATTCGCTCTGTTTGCGAAATTTTGATTGCAGATAATACACACTAGTTTCTCCTTAATGTGTATCCTTGGCATGTGACTTTCGAGAACTTTTCCAGAAACAGCAGGCCCAGTTTGCGCATCGATCTTCCTCTTTTGCAGATTAATGTTCTTTGGTTCATATTCTTGCCTCTCTTCACTCGAGTCGTAAAATTTGTCTGTGTTTTCAAGGCTGATTCTAGAATGAACTGTAAAGCACTGCTTCTTCAAAAGTGCAATTTTTGATGAATTCTTCTCTTTGCTAAATTAACGAGGAAACAATACTTGTATAATATAGAATGGAATTAGAATAACAATAAACAAACAAAACGCTATAAGGTCTTTCATTATCGGGCTTACCGAAACCTAATGACATTATTGCAGAAAGGTCAATATTGACCTATTGATTTTACGATACAGGAGAATAGGGTAAAGTCGATCAGGTAGGATAAAGTAATCATAATAAGAGCATTTTTCACAAAACTACTAAATGGTAGAAGTGAAAAATCAGAGTCATTTTGTTATGATCAACTTTACCCTACTTAATCGAATTAACCCGATTCTCCAGTACATTACACAGGCAACATGGTTAAGAAGCACTCACAAAAGCTGATATGAAACTGATATTGTACCGAATTAGAAGGCTTATTTTTGGACGTTGTATATAAGAAAAATATAAAACTCGGACACGACGCAAGTAAAAAAATTATTTTCTATTCGGCTCAAGCGATTTGCTTTGAGAATATGTCGTTGGCGGACGGAACTTCAGACAAGCATATAACTACTATTCACAGTACGAACTTTTAACTGCCACAGCCGACGAAGTTCGAGTAAGTTAGTTAACAAGGTGAAAAAAACTACCTGGTTATGCAAGTTGTTGGAATTTGCAAACTAAAATAAGGGAGCAGATTTTAAAATTAAAAATACAGACTATTTTGTAAAATATCAGACAACAAGGCGAACAGTTTACTATTGCTAAAACTATGCAACAAATTAATGGACTAAGACGACGAAAAATTAAACAAATGGGGCTCGGATCAATTCCTATCTCCTAACTCCTACTCCCTTCGGGTAGGAAATATTGAAGGTACCTTCGTTTCTTGCTCCGAAGGAAATGGTTTCGTTCGTCCTACGTCCTCACATCTGTTGATAAATGTGAGAAGATATCTTAACTTCCGTTAGTATGTCCAAGTCGATTGGTACTATAAACATATAGAAAAAATCGCAAAACACATTTATTCCCCCATAGTAAGAATTACAGGACCCACAATAATAAATTCGTATGATTCCAAAAATACATTTGGTTGGAATGTTGCGTGCTATGTCCGCCAGAACTTTTTGAACGAATGTGAAACCCAAATTGGTGAGTGTGTATTTAGGTTTTCACGATTTGCTCTATTTAACGAAAAATATCTAATGCTTTTGTAAAGTTGGAGAGGTAGCATCTCCCTATCGGGGTTCTGGCGGAATTATTAGCTGCAACATTCCTTCACATGTAAAAAGCAATGCATCCCTGTGTATTGCGTTGAAATCAAACTGATGTGTAATACTAAAGTGGTTTTATATTTTGTGTGTACTATGTACAAAGGCCCAAATGACAACATGTTTTAATAATCGAGAAAGAAAATCAAATGACAATGGTTGTGTGTTATAAACTGAGTACAAACGTACATCTCTATTTTTCATTTATCTTGCGAAGCTTGAAATATCACGCTAGCATTAATACCACAGAAAAATAAGAGCTTCCTTGGATAAACTTTACTTTATGGCCCGCATCTTCCGCTAGGTATTGAAGAATGTGTACGCTTTACATCACTTATTACTTTACCACTAATTGTCGCAGACAATTTTATAAATATCTAGTGACAACCAGCAATCCATAAAGTATTACGAAAAGCTGTCATTATTTCGTTAAATACGCACTCGAGTTGATCGACACCCAATAAACATGGTAGCATGCGGAGGAATACTTATGAATACATTCCGTGTCAGGGTTCGATTTGCTATAAATTACGAAGGGGTTAAAGCTAGTGGTTGGTGGTAAGTTTCAAAATAACACCTGAATGGGTAGAAATACAAAGATTTTATCCCTTGTTGGGATGATATGTGGAATCAACAACCGGTGATAAAATACTCACGCACTAGGGAAGATCCCCGACATCCCTTCGGCAAATTGAACACTGCTTTGTGTTATGAATGAACGTCCATAAAAAAAATACAGCCAGTATCTCGAGAGAGCGAAGGCGGTTAGTTAAAGTCAGGTTAGATATGTTCCTGTAGACGTGATGTACATGGCGTTTAAAAGACACTGCATGGGCTTGCCCCCAATGCGCAAGATGCTAAATAGTCCCAGGTTTTTCTCTCGCCCTTTCAATTTTATTTCACCCTTCAATGACTCGAAACACTGTGTTTAGATGTGACAAAGATAAGGGTCTCCCCCCTATCGGGAAGGGCGTAAGGCATAGTGCTGTTACCGCCCATACAATTAATATTATCTTATCGAAACACTGTATACTTACTGTACGCTACATTGTGCTATTGTTTGTCCTAATCTTCAAATACGCTGTATCGTAAAATAGTCAAGAGTTTGCGTGTTTTAGATAACTGCACTCTAACTGATCGTTTTCTATACACCTATATATCCGGCGCTTATTATGCGTAGGGACTTGAGGAAGTATACGAGCGTGAACAACCTTAGTATTTCCTTCAAACTCACTTTAAGATAATAATGCAAAAATCTGCAATGCAATGATGCAAATACTATAATCAAGGTTCCTAGTTATCACCAGGTGTACATGAAGTGATAATAGAATAGATATGCTACAGTGAATTATAGAAACATGGAATTTGTCAGATCCCCCCAATGGTAATGTAACCCCCTCATTGTCAAGTACACTGCCCTAACTTAATTTTTACTGGAAGTGTGTGGCATAATGTAGATTAAAACTCTATATAAAATATGGAACAATTCGACTTGCTTCTCTCCAATTTTTGCTTTACTTCCCCAAGCTAAAAATATCGACTGAATCCCTGGAAAGAAATGTTTCATGACTTCTGATTTAGAGGTGTGAAATCTATAAGCTGCACTAAAATTAAATCGATTTAATTTAGTACGGTGAATGTAAATGTTATTAAAAAAAACTAGTTGGATTTATTTCCAAATTTCGCCGCTAGACAAAAAAAAAATATGTATAGAATTTATTTTCTTCCATTAAAGTACTGTCCAATATTTACTATGTTAAATGTACTTCGGATGGTAACACTTTTATCTAGGTTTATTTTGGTGAAACAGGCGGTAACATACCTTCTGTCTCGCTGGGTCTTCTGGGTAAATTAAATGGCCGAACTTCCGGAAAGGCACCTTCAATGGTACCTTCATGAAAGGTGCTATAAAAGGACCTTTGGGACTCTTCCTTTAGGTTTCGAACGACCTTCAATATGGCAGCGGCGAAGGAAAAGGTGCTTTTGAAGGAAAAGGTAGTGATTCAAAACGCCCTCCATGCTCTTTGCCTGCCTGTCTTAGTGAGAAGTAGATGAAATGTAAGATCCTTAGAGTCGAAGCTCAGTCCGCCAGCAACTTGAAGAAGATAGAATTTAATTTTTTTTTCTGGCCTCTGTGTATATACAGCTCACAGGGATAGGATAGAAAAAAAATGCTAAAATAAACCAGGGTTTAATTTCATGATACCACCTGATTTGCCTAGTATGACTAACGACAAAGCTGTCAGGATGGTCGGTTTTTTCTGTACAATCCCAACCGTCTTAAATAAAAAGCTAGCGCCGGAAAGGGATTGAATAACTTGAAGCAGTCTATATAAGCATATTGTGAAGGTTGATACAGGAAACATCTTGAAAGTGCGTCTTCAGAATAATCAAAGTCTTCATACTTTCTGTTCGAAGTTTATTCGTTCATAAAGAATGTCCAAGCTGAAAGAAACATTCTTTCTACTTTTCCATTAAAGAGGTTATATAATTATCTTAAAACTGCCTCAAAAATAAAAGAAGAGTACATCCCAAACGTAAAACAAGACCGATCTCGTAAAATAATTGCCGTCCATAGCTGATTTCTTTCATATGTAATAATAGCCGTATACAAGAGAATAAGATAAGTATTTATACGACACAAATTTCCCTTCAACATGTAATATTTTCAGTATGATTCCATATTAGTGATTTCGTACAGTCTATTCCCTTTTGTACCATGAAACAGACACACTTCTTGTAGCTTAGAACATGTACCTTAAAGACCTGATGAAAGATAAAGAGCACACGATACCAAGAAAATAGAACAAGAACAAAAATAAACACACATCAAGGCGTTTATTAGTTCTATTGATAAGTCATTGAATCCTTAATATATTTATTATGTCTTTACTTATTTTGTAAGTTCTTTCATAAAAATATGAAGTAATTCTTCAATAAATTATCACATACTTTTGCACTTCACAAACAGAAAACTTAATAAAATAGATCTTCTAATATTTATTTGCGAGTTATTTTATTGATTTGCTTTGATATATGTGTGATTGAAGGTACAAAAGGCTGTGTTACAAGGCCTTTGTACCATGGGACACTTTGTTGGAAAATGTTAAGGCATAAAAACACCGCGAAAGAAAGGGAGCAGATTATAAATATTGAATTCAGAAACTTTCAAGTTTAAGAACCCCTTTGTTTCAGTCAAAAAATATAGTCTAAAACTATAATTTGGGAAATAAAATGTGTTCCATGGTACAACAGTATTCCCTACTTCTATCATTCCGCGATATGTTTGTACAGTAAAAACAATTTTATTCCACGCGTTTTTAACCACGATGTTTATGAGCTGCCAACAAGGTTCAGTATTAAATTTGATAGTGAAAAATGATGTCATCTGTGCAAGTTGACATTATCTTAGAAGCACAACAACTCGTTTAGGAAGTTAATAACAAATCAATCAATCTATTGAAAATTATACCTGTCTAATTGCTTGGAATACTATTTCTCCTTAAATCTGCAACAAATAGTCGGAGAATCTTAAGTGACATTTGGTCGTCGGACCACTTTTCAGGGACGCCGTCCAGAACCCGCCTGCCGCGGCCCCACCTGTACCGATCAAATGCCAGTATTTTCTGGCTTGCTGGGTTCATTCGTTTTGTTAGTAGTGATTAAAAGAGTAAATAGGAACAGGAAGATTGATCTGAAATTTGAATTCAGTTATTTTAAGAATGAGAAAAGCAGTGCTTTACCATCTGTTCCATGGCTACTTCTTTATGAAAGAGCCCCAAGCATCACAGTAGCTACAAATTGTCTCTAAGAAATCCATCGGAAGACGAATTCAATAGATTTATGAACTTTATGCATTTCAGACTCAGTCAGTCATTGGGACAATATCAATATAAACAGTTAAAGACTCACACCAAATTAGTTGACTCGTCTACAAATTAGCTACAAATTACGTTTTGAAACTTTAGACATAAAACTTGTACTAATGCATACTGCTAGAAAACTAGATATAGTACATTTGTTTTGAAATAACCATATGTTAATACCGTTAAATATATATTTATTTATTCACGTTTTTCACACACTTGATCCACGTTGGGAAAAACAATTGCCAAAATTTTCCTGATTTTTCATATTCATTTGTATGACGAAACCTGCTCCAAATTTGACACAGGCAGATTTGCTCAATTTTCGGTCAGCACACAGAAAAACTAAAAACCTCTCTCACAGCCTACATTTGAAACTTTGCTTTGCTCTTTCCGATATCAAGATTTTTGCTGGAATATTTCATGTGTTCGACTAGTTTTCACAAAGCCTTTCACCGCGAATATCAAATACGCCGAACACACCATGTCCTTGTGAAAATGCAGCTCGAATTATCGCCCCAGATGGCAATACACGCTCGCAAATTTGCTGCCACCAATGGAGTATAAAATGTACTACATTCTAATTATCTCTGTACTACGCGAATCCGATGATAGGCATTTCAAGATGAATTGTAGATTTTTCTGAATGTTTAGGCATTTTCTGATGAACGAATAACTAAAAATAGTATTGTTTCTTGAATAGTGCTCACAATTCGTGGATGGAAGCAAAATGTTCAAATTTTGTGAGTTAAAAATAATATTTTCTCAACATGTTAACAACCATCTATCTAGTCCATGCTATTTCTTCAGTTTAAAACTT
Organism: Lepisma saccharinum; assembly: GCA_022664845.1. Taxonomy (NCBI): domain Eukaryota; kingdom Metazoa; phylum Arthropoda; class Insecta; order Zygentoma; family Lepismatidae; genus Lepisma; species Lepisma saccharinum. Next base: position 84,616 of record JAGDQP010003668.1, read on the forward strand.
TCGCGAAATTCTACTGTCTATGCCCATAAATGACTAAACCTTTGCTTAATAATGCAATACAACTGGGAACTTCGGTCCCTAAACACTTTACCTTTGATTATAAACGCAATATGACAGTAAACCTGCGGCCTCTAAACGCCTTACCATTGACTATAAATGCAATAAGACACGGAGGCTTGCGACCCCTGAAAGCCTTAACTCTAGTTATGAATACACCATTATTCGAAGTATGGTTGTAATCGACTGATTCCTACCCAGGGATGTAATTAAGGGTATACGCGGGTATAAGGTGTATACCCACCTCAATATTATAGGTATCACCTAAATTACCTATACCTACCTAAAACTTTAGCATCGTATCCCTGTTCCTACGTATTTGTGTATTTAATAATTCAGTCCCGTTACCATGGAAACGGTAGTTTGATATTATTAATGTGGATTAAGCATGAAGGGTTGAGTTCTATACAATCATGCAAAGTTTGAAGCAAAATAGCCTAAACGTTCTTACGTGAGCCGAGAATGTAAATTTTAGTAATAGATTTTCGTTCCCATGAAACAGTAATCTGGAAGTTTTGGTGCGATTAAAGCATGGAGGATTGTCTATATCAAAATGCCGAGTTTGGATGTGATAGGTCTAGCCGCTCTTCCGTAATTCGTGAAAGCCCTTTTTAGTACCGTTGCCATGGAAAACATACAACCTTTAATAAGTGTCTTGGTCTATGAACCTCCTCCTCCACAACCTCTATCACTGTACACAAATTGGTGATTATCTGGGAGGAGATAGATTTCAGTGTAATACAATGTGAACGTATCAGCTTCACTCCCTCAGTTCAACGAAAAAAAAAACGGTATTAGATCCTTGTTACATCTTATATGCCCGTATCCGAAAGCAAGATACTAAATTATTGCTTTTCAAAAATATAGTAATTCAAGCAAAATCAGATCAAAATAGTCACCTGACGCAACCATTAATGACAACCTTTATTGACAGCTAGAAACAATTGACCGCTTACAGTGGAGTAACAAACTGGTTGTTCGCTCCTCCCGCAGATTTCAGTTGGCGTGCATTTTATTATTACTGAGACGCGATATCTGCGCTTCCCCCGCACCGAGGGGGTACTTTTTACATCCCTAACACTTCATCTCAAGCTTGTGTCACTTACTGATTATACAACATAAGGAAATGACTAATGAAACCTTTAAATGCAGAATCTGATCCTCATTCCCCGTATGAGTTAAAATTACTTTTAAGCTATTTTGCATCCTTAGTTACACTAAATACTTTTGGAAATCTCATGAGGTGCTTGTAAGATTGTGCTCTTTTTTTAAATGATTGTTAGAACTTATTCAGTAATATGAATATTTAACGTCTCCTACCTGTTACTTGCATTCAAATAATCTTAACTTCTTCCTTCCGGACGGAATTCTTCATTTATTTTACTAGTATAATTCCAACGGCCGTTTGTAATTGCCGAAGATGTAGCAAGATCAGAGACGAATTCTTGAGGTTGAGTAATAGGGTATGAAACACGATTGGATTTAAAACACTCCTATAAAATCACACGCACGTCAAAGTTAGTCCTTGAACGATGTTTTCCAGCTGCCAGAAACTCTTTCATATTTATGCTTCGGTTAATTTGAACATCACAATTTCTTGAGTGGTATTCTGCTACTTTCATCAAATCACCTTTAGGTATCTCAACATGACGAAGAAAAACTTTTAATTCTTTTCTACCAGTGAATGCACTTTCATTAGTGTTCGAATTTCTTACTCACGGCAATATTTCCGTCAAGTTTGGAATCACGGCATTACTGGAACATTGTTTCATATTACTTTTACTATCAATGTTAAAATAATTACTATTCTGAATATTTTCGGCCTTGTCTTCATCTTGTTTTAGGTTTTCCGCACTCGCCTCGCTAATTTGGCTTTTCAAAGCCTTTTTACAAAAATCCTTCTCAGTCTGTAACTCTTCTAAACTAAGTTTCATTGGATTTTTGTGAAGTAAACTCATATCCGTTACGATATTACTGCCTTCCATTAGTTTAGAAAGAGCTTTGATTGCGCTTGAAGATTTATCCTTGCTTTCATTTTCTATTTCCTGTTCGAAGAAGTTGCGATTGCTTGTATATGAAGAAACTGTCACTACCAGTTCATGATGTCTCTCCTTCCGCAAATTTCCTCTAAAGGTCACATCAACGTCTTCTCTCTTCCCCGGACCACGGGATTTTAAATCTCCATTGGTTTCATCTTCTTTATGTTCCTCAATATTCCGATTCTTCTCATCGAGAGAAAATTCGTTTCCAATTTGTAATCTGTGCATCCTGTAGAATTCTTCCATACCTGGCACCTCGTCGCTAAATCACAAAAATAATTTTGAACGTATTCTTTTTATATTACCTTAGATTTAAATTTTATTCTATGAGTTCCATAACTTTCTGAAGATTGTAGCCTAATGTAAGAGTATTCGTTATTTCATATTAATTGTATATATA
>JAGDQP010003669.1:17012-62038 GCA_022664845.1 Lepisma saccharinum
GGGCCTGAAGGCTGGGGTGGTACTGGGTGAGAAGATTGGGAGCGGAGGGAGCTACGCGGGGAGGTCGGTTGGAGCTGGGATGATTACGGGCACGGTCCAGTTGCTTATGGATAAGATGTTCGGGATATCCACGGTCAGTGAGAGCTGAAGAGAGGGTACTGAAATAGTTACGGAGCAGGTCATCAGAGGAGCAGATGCGGGAGCCCCGGACAGCAAGAGCGTATGGAAGAGAGCGATTGGTATGGTATGGATGCGAACTGTTGAAATAGAGATACTGCATACTGTTGGTAGGTTTGATATGAACGCCTGTCTCAAGTCGATTGTTCTTGAGTCAGATATCCACATCAAGGAAAGTTATGTGTTCCCTCGAGAAGGACCAAGTGAATTTGACGGGGAAGGTGCAGTTGAGATTTTACAGAAATGTTTCCAGAGGCTCTAGTCCGTGGGTCCCTTACCTGCTTCTAGTAACCTTCGCACTTTCTTCTCCATTTGGCGTTTTCTCTGTCCCATCTAGTCATTTTCCCGCCTCCATAACCTGCCCACACTGTCACCCTGCATCAGTTTACAATATGGCGTTTTCTCAACACCTGTTCGCTCTGTGCATTTTCTTTCCTACTAGTTGAAAACGCTTTTGCGAAACTTACTGCTTTTCTATTGTGTTGTTATTGTACATCTGTTTCAAGAATATACCATGTAAGTATCTTTTTCTTTTTTTACCTGTTTTACCATTTTTATGTATACTATATATATGTCTATAGATATATTTTAAAAATTCCGAAGGTAACGTTTTCCAATTCAAGGTCAAAGGTAACGTCAGATGACCTTTAATTTATTTATTGATCTGACATAGGGTGATACATGTTGTTTGAAAGTTTGTTTCATTCCCTGTAGAACAAATTTTGTGTGAGCTTCCTTGACCAATTTGGGGCAGAGATATTGTAATTTGAGAATATCTTAGCGAACTAAAGAAATGACGTTTTTTTAAACTTTGACCTTCATTTGTTAGAAAACTATAAAACATACGGTACTAAAAATTAGCATGGCGACTTACTTTCTTGAGTAATATAACCTCGCCAAATTTCGTGAAAATCGAAGGTGATCGGGTTGTGAAGTGTACTATTTAGTGATGATTTTGCATTTTGATTGTCCATGTAAGTGTGATTATTAAAATATTGTATAAAACGGAAACTAGGAATATACACCCCGCGAAATTTATATATGTTCATCTTGAGGTATTGCTCTTAACTGTCCTGAGAATTTGAAAACCTGGACCTAATTTTGTAGTTTTCCATTAATATTACACCCCAAAAGCACCCTACAGAATTTATTGTGTACGCATTTGAAAGATATTTCAATGGGATTTCAGCGGAAGAAAAAAAATCAAAATATCTTCAATGATTCCTGAGAAACAGCAGTTTAAAATTTTGGTGCCAAAACTACAAATTGGTCTCAAACTTCGAAGTAACTTTATTTTTTTAAGCAAAACAAAAAACTACGTATTTAATAAATTTGTATCTACAATAATAAATTTCAATTTCATGAAGATCTGAGATATTACTCTGGCACCCCCTGCCTGTCTGCATTTGAAAATACCCTTCTAGTTATTTTCAATAAAACTGTTTTCATGCGTGTAGTTTATTATAGCTAGTGATCATTTACATCTATTTGTGTACACTTGTTGATATATTTACTATATTCTTTAAAAAATCGGACATAAATATCTGCTAAAATGTAATATTCTACATAAATGACTATTCAAGATATAAAAACAGAAAAAAAACCGTAAGTATGCTTTATTTAAATACTCTATAGTTGAATGTGCAAGAGGGAAAATGTAAAAAATTACTTACTGGCATGTATCTATAGCAAATTAGAACATTACGATATTTTCCCAGAATAAAAATAGCTACGCTTCAGTATAGAATACACAGGCATCTATAGCTTATTGGGAGATTTTAGAAGAATATCTCCGAAACATATCCGGGGAAAAATAAACTATAGTATGCAAGAAGTTAGACCTTAATCTGAAAATCCGAAGTAGCCAGGTTCTTCTAAAAATTGATCAGAGGTTTTGTTCTCTTGGAATGGTCGTAACCTTTGGATCGCAATATCTTCTAAAATTCATTCACCTTTTTTGTCATTAATATTAATTTGGTAAGCATTCGAATACAGTTTTTTAACATTGTATCCCGGTCCTTTGAATTGTGCCGTAAAAACTTTCGATTCACCTTTTTTTAAAGATTGGTCATAAATCAAAACTGCTTGTTCTTCTTGGAATGTATATTGTGTTATGCAGGGCTCCCAGCTGTCCTATTTTTCCTATATTTTGGAAATTTGTGTATATTTGTCCTATATTTTAATCTTGTCCTTTATTTCCTATATTTTTCAGTGATTGAATTATTAAAAATAGAAGCCAAGGGCAGTTCCAGTGATGATTTAAATTGCTACATATTAGCAATATGCTAAATGTGTCGTAGCAATTTTTTTTCTGAAGGACTAGTCACTCACTATTATTTTTTTTTTATTTGCTTTTTCTTATCCTCCCATGTCCATTTTTTTTTTCGTTGTTTCCTATGTGCTTATTCTTCTCCAATGAAGCTTAGCTGAGGAACCTTGCCATGCTCCAGTTTCTTATAACGCAAGCTGTGTTAGCATTTTCTTTCAGCAGTGTGTGCAGCTGTATTGGCTAGACATTGAGGTGTGTTGGTATTCACCAACATATCCCAACGCCTTCCAATATTGCTGTAAAAAATAAGAAGAGTTCCCACGCGTCCTGGAATACTTGGAAATAAAAGTGTGTCGTGGAAACGTCTTGGAAAAGTCATGGAAAGCAGAAAAATGGTGAAAATCCTGGAAATTATCATTTATGAACTGGAAATGTCCTGAAATTTATGTTCTATAACAGTTATTAGAAGTGTATATATAATTTGCAGAGCTATGATGAATGAAATGCTGTTACATTATTTATTTCAGAGGGAAATACGTTGATCAAATAATTCAATGTTTAATTAGATTCAAATATTTCATTACAGAGAAATAAGTTTATCTGTAAATAAAATAACTAGAAGAATAGTAGGAAGGTAGAGAAATAGTTAATACTTTTGCGTGCATTAATTGAATTTACGTATTCAAAATTATGTATGAATAACGACATGTAAAATGTGTTAAATGCCATGGTAATCCTATAAATAAGAGTTAACTGTTTCTTTTTCTTCTGAGGTAGTGCGAATATGTTCTGAATTCTAACAATATTGGAGCTGCATTTTTTAGTGTTTTTACTATTTTCAATGCCTTGCGGAAGTTATATTCGCACAAAAATCATAAAAACAAAAGAGAAAGTAATGTGAAAAGTGTAATTCAGAATATATGGAGAGGTGGTATCCTTAAAGAAATAATACTTCCAGGTGCATTACTAATTTGTGTTTGTGCATTGTAGTCAAAATTGCTGGCACCCCGGAAAACCTGCAATGAATACTGGAAAAGTCCTGGAAATGTCATGGAAAATAATCAAGTGTTTTGAGTGGGAACCCTGAATATGTATTTATGAGTTATACATATATTTGCTAAGCAAGTGTGGTTAATTGTATTTAAATTTTTCTTATATAGATTATTAGTTTACAATGGCAAGAACAACACGATTTTGCGATCAGTCCATTGCCAGCTGGTGTGAAAGAAGTAATAAGGATGAATATCATGCATGCATTTTGCAGGTTGTGTAAAAAAAAAAATGTTGCAATTAGTAATAGTGGAAAAAAGCAACTCAAACAGCATTCTGCCACGACAAAACACAAACATATGTTACAACTACATATGGACAAAACACAAAGTTATTTTAGAGTGTCAACATCGGCTTCTGGTGAACAGGGAGTGGAGCTCAGTGTACCGTCTCGACAAACTATACCAATCTGGAGCTTGAATCAAGATGAAAAAGTGTTAAGAGCAGAGATTTTGTGGTGCCTTAAAATTGCAGTCTCAGACTATTCGTTTGCCTCAGCAGATGGAGTTTGCTCTCTGTTTCGGACTATGTTTCCCAGCAGTGAAGAAGCAAACATGATGAAGTTGTCGTCAAGCAAAGTGTCATATGAGATTTCACATGGCTTGGGTTCCTACTTTCTGAAGCAGATACAAAGAGACATTACAAAAAAGTCACCCCTTTTGTACCTTATGTTATGACGAAACAACGCATGGTGCAATGAAGAAGCAAATGGACATTTATATCCGCTACTGGAGTGAAAGTATGCAGTGTATACAAGATAAGTTTTTGTGTTCAAAAACGATGGGTCATGCAACAGCTGTTGATATGGAGGCAAATCATCTTGAAGCAATCAATATCAGTGGTATTAAAATAGAAAGTCTATTCTCATGTTAGGTAGTGATGGCCCCAATGTGAACAAGAGTTTGTTCCAATTGATGGATAAACATGTGAAAGAAGATGGATCACCAGGGCTTCTTCAAATGGGAACATGAACTTACATGTGGTTCTTAATGCATTTGGAGCTGGATTGAAACTGAACACATTTTGTGATGTGGTAGATATGCTGGAGGATCTACAATCTTGATTTCACTGGTATCCTGCACGCAGAGAAGATTTAAGTACATTAACAGCAGAAGGAGGAAGTGTGCTTCGATATGTCATCAATCGGTGGCTATCGTTAGTTCCATGTTGCTCTAGAATTGTCTCTCTGTGGCCAGCACTGACAGAATATTTCTTGAATTTCCTTCCCAAGCAAAATCAAATTTCATTACAGTCAGAACGCTACAAGAGAATCCGTCGGAACTTGAGATCTCCTGTTACATTTGCATACTCACATTTTCTTATTAGTGTAGGCACTTTGTTTGATAAATTCCTTGTGATTATGCAAAAACAGGAACCAACCACTTATCCACATTTTGCATGATGAATTAGTTGAGCTACTTCAAAGAATAATGGCAAGATTTGTAGTATTTGATCTGTACAATGAAAAAACTGGATCTGATCTTCTGAATATAAAAGTGAAAGAAGAAAATAATCTACTGCCAGATAACAAAATTGATGTCGGTGAAGGCGCACGGTTGGCATTGAAAGAAGTCGATAAAGTGCAACAACGGTTATTCACATTAAATGCAAAGAAATTCTTCATAACAGTAACAATTTACCTTCAGCAAAGGCTGCCGCTAAACAACCGGATTTCGAAACATAGCCAGATTTGCATCCTGCTGTTAGACATGCAAAGTAAGAGCAAGATAAGATATTGTCATCTTTGAAACGATTAGCGTCTTGTGTGCCTCAGGTGTTGACCAGTCAGGAAATTGACAAGGCTGTAGACGAGTAGACGAGTGATCAGAGTATACACGATTACTTTTTTGTTGATTGTAGTGTTAACGTGTATTGGAACAAAGTAATGCTGCTGGAAAATAATACAAGGAAACCAAAGTATCCAACAATTACTAAACTTGTGAAAGCAGTGTTAACACTTTCACACGGGTAGGCATCTGTTGAACGTGGTTTATCGACAAGTAAGAACATGATGCCATCCGAGAGACAAGGACTGAATGAAGAAACCATCAATGGGCTACGAATGATTAAAGACGCAGTGGGTAAAAATGTAAATGAAGTTAATATCACTAAAGAAATGTTAATATACTACAAAGAAGCACATAAGAAGTATCGTGAAGATATGGACAGAAAAAAGCAAAATTAGAACAGCAAGAAAGTGAGCATAAGATCACAGCAGAAAAGACAAAAGTGAGTGCCAGAAAAGGAGTGGAGGAAAACATGTGTGTTGACGTTCGTGAAGCTGAAAAATAAATTTCAGAGGCAAACATTCGGCTTCAGAAAGCAATAAAGCATCGGCTCATGGATGACGTGTCAGCTGCACAAGCCCTGATTGAGACTGGAACCAAAAGACTTAAATAGCCACAACAAAGGTGTCGCAAAAGTAACACGTGTACTAGTGTTTTACAGTTCATTATTGTATCTTTAAAATGTAAAAGTAAAAATGTATAAGTATAATAGTGGTAGATCTAGGGAAAGACATGGGCAACTCGGACCACAAGAATTTTTATTTTAATCAGTAAATCAAGTCATTTATTTCACTCAGTTTTTTTTTTTTTTTTTTTTTCAAAACAATACATCAGATCTAGTAAGTTTAAAAATAAAATCCAATATGGCTACCATGCCGTTCGATAGAATTGTAGACTTTCATTTAAATAGGCACTGCTGCTGTATTAATTATCGTACAATTATGTTTCGCACATGGTTTTCTTCAGTTTTAAACAGGCTTTCAAGTGGTACTTCTTGTGTTAGACTGTGATGTAAGAGAGAGGAGCTGTGAAGGAATTTCAACAAAAATTCCCTCTGAAATTTCCCTTTCGGCGAATTTCGCGACCCATAGCTCCGATCTCCTTGTAGTCATCATAAATCCAAATATTTAGAAAAATATAACATTTTATGGATGACAAATTCACCAACTTTCACTTCATTCGGAGCTATGTGTGGGAAGAAAAAAAATATTATTTCAAGTTCCTATTTGTAATTTTGTCACTTCCACTGTAAGGAAGTAGTATTTTTACAAAATTTTCCAATCATGCATTAGTTTACCAGAGCCAATGTTCCTCCGGTTGTATTTCCAATGCCATGGTGATGTCACAAATCGATGACGTCATGCTCGAAGATAGTGCAAATCCAAGATGGCGGTCAGAATCTAATACTACTACCACGAGGATGAATATTTCATGAAAATTGAAAATACATTATGAAGTTTTTGAAAAGTGATTCATTAAAATTGGAAAATAGAGTACAAATCTATACAACTATACAACAACCTTTCAACTGACAACACAGATAAAAGAAAACTCGAGGAACTTTAACAAAAAATGTCTAAATGTATGTACATACTGTATGTATAGGGAAAATGTAACCTCAGTTTGTGAAGAAAAACTAGTTCTCACTTAAGACTCACAACGACTCGTGATTCAGAGTCATCACCAAGTGTGGTTATTATGGTTTGACAAATTAACGAACTGTTTCTGAATTTCTAGACCAAATAGATCCATTTAATCACAATATATTACTGGAAAAATTAAATCACTATCACTTCTCACTCACTGTGATTAGGCTCCTCTATTCGTACTTAACAAATCTCAAGCAATCAGTTGTCTATAAAGAATACAAATCATATGAATATTCTGCACTCTCAGGAGTTCCTCAAGGTTCGAACCTAGGACCTTTGTTATTCCTCTTATTTGTTAATGACCTTCCTGATTGTGTGTCTGATAATGAAAAATTGTTATTTGCAGATGACTTTAAAATATATACAAAAGTCAACTCTATCGGAGACTGCATAAGACTTCAGCAAAGCTTAGATAATATTGCAAACTGGTGTGCTATTAATCAACTTGGAGTCAACATAAGTAAATGTAAAGTATTATCATTTAATAGAAATAAAACCACTCATCAATTTGATGATTCCATTAATAAAATTGTACTAAACGGTCTGTTAAAATTGTACTGTAGTTAAGGATCTTGGTGTCAGTTTTGACTCGAAATTGACTTTTAATACATGTTACAAATATAACAAATGAAGCCTTGAAGTTACTAGGATTCGTAATTAGGACGGGAAGAGAATTCAACAACATACCAACATTGGAAAAAATTTACTATGCTTATGTTCGCTCCAAGGTAGAATATGCTTCTTCTGTTTGGAATCCATATCAATTGAAACATTGCCAACAATTAGAGAAAATCCAATCAAAATTTCTTAAATTCCTGACTTTTAAAGAAACTCGAATCTATCCTGCTTATGATAGTTACAATGCAGTCATTAAGAATTTTAATATTCAGAGCTTAGAACAAAGGCGCAACATTGCTGATCTGTTATTTCTTGAAAAAATTGTTCAAAATAAGTTAGATTGTATGGATTTAGTTTCGACATTACAGTTTTGTGTCCCATCATCTAAAACTCGCGTTAATAATACTGGTTTCTTCCACTGTAAAAAGGCAAGAACCAATATCTTGATGAGGTCACCAATCTGGAGAATTTGTACTATATATAACCAACTCTGTACAGTTCACAATGATCTGGACGTATGCTATATGTCACCTAAAGAATTTAGAGTTGCAATTGTCAATAAACTCTGTACAACTACTTTGTAAAGCTCAACACTATAATTAGGCCATTGCCTGTTGTGTTGTCACTAAATAAATAAATAAATACCACATTTATCGGTTGTCAACATTTCCACATTCTTCTACATTATAAGCACAAAATGTACAACAAAGTGCTCTTTGTTTTTTACATCCATAATGCTGAGTGGTGCACTTTCGGCATTTGCAAGGATGCAGAAGATCAGGTGGACTCGAACTTCTTGTCATAAGTGTAGGTTGAAGTCCATACGTATCACTTTTAGAGAATCCATAGAGGGTTTAATCCTGAGTGGGAATAATCGGTGTTAGCGTTTCGCCACAAGTATGTCTGGTACACGGCACGCAAAATGTGATACCGAAAACATTGTGAGGTGGCTGGTAGCTTAGATGGTGAATCCATCACTGACGTCTTTTTCATAAACTCTTGAAACCGAGAGTCGTCATTACTGGTCCCTTTCTTCTTCAGAATTGCCAAATAAAGCATTTCAAGTTGTTGTACATCCGCAGAGTTTGGAATAGCAGATCTCTCAAGAGCATTGAGCGGCTTTAAAGCTGCATCGCCCATCTTCTTTACTATTTTAAATGCAGTTTCTTTTGTTCCAATCTTGCTGGTTGTGTCACAACCAGTAAAACTGTGGAAAGCAGGCATTATATCACACAAGTCATTACCTAACGCTTAAGCAACTGAATGTATGGCTAGATTTTGTCGTCTTGCTGTGCCGTAAGTCATCCACATGGCTTGACATCCAGCCCTTCTTCCCACTGCAATCTTCTCAACGCTTCGTAAAATAGTTTGAGCTCGAACACCCCTATTGTATTGGTTGCCAGCAAGAATTGAAGATAGAGTACATTCACCATAAACACTAGCTTCTATAAGAACATCTTCAAAACCACTGCCAGATACATAGTTACCAAGAACTGATAGCCATATTTTTACAACATGGAAGTTCCCAACTCTAAGAATAACATTTGAAAACTCTGAAGATTGTAGCTGAATTGTTTTAGCTATTCCGTAAATTTGCATGTCGCATGTTAAGACACAGTATTGTTGTCCTAGCTGATAGTTTACATCTTGGAAATGTTCAGTGCAGTATAAACTATGTTCCTTGTTGTCGGTGGCGCTGGTAACATTGGACAAAAACCCACAGCTGTAAGTGACCCACCTGCAGTCGAAAGCAGTTGATTAAATGGCGTCCATCCGGGCGTCTTTTGAGATAAAAGTGTTGAGGACAAACTATTCGATGGTGACCATTCCATTCTGTACAGAACCCACAAAGCCTCTTTGTTAACATTCCCTTCCTCGCCTGGACTCTGGCCACTGGGTATACTGTACATGTCTAGCAGGTGAGACGCCCTGTCAGGAATGGGACAGTATTGTACTGCTTGACACGGAAGAGTGCCATTTTTTTTCTGATGCTTATGTCGCAGGAGATAGTCTTATTGGGGATACTGCTGGAAGTAGGTGAAGTATGTTCCAAAGATTGATAGATCACCATAGCTGTGACGTGAGTCGTGTTCATTCCATCCAAAGTTTCTTCTTTGAAATCATCGTTGTCGATAGCACCATGAATGAACGTTCCTTCGGATATATTTGTTGGTATTGGTACATGACCATTTTCCCCAGAAAATATAATGTGATGAACGAATTTAGAATCTACACGTTGTAACTCATCATAACTTATACCGTGGTCTAACCTATTCAAGTAGGTGATTAGAACCTTCGAACGAGTGGTATGATGAATTAATTGTGTCAAGAGGATATGTTTAGGTGTCATTTTTCCATTCCCGCATTTGAAATCAGGTCCATTAATACAGACCGAGCTTTGATAAGTGATGTCTAATTAAGTTCCCTTCCTTGTCTGAGAAGATGCTTTAGAAAGTTATCCCAGTTCGGCGGTATCGGAAAAGACAGTTTATCGTCAAGATGTGCAGAACTACAGACGAATTCATTCAAATGAAAATCCATTTCCTCTAATTCCTTTCTCAAAGTTTGTGCTGATTGACGAACAACATCGTGATCTTTTCTTGCTCGCGCGAGTTCAGCAATTTCTTCAAGTGGAATGTCAGCCTTTATAACTAAAGGACTTTTACTTTGATCTCTGGGATGTGAGAAAAGTAATTGTTCTCCATACTGGTCGATCAATAATTGCTTCATTTTGCGATTGTTCACTTCACAATAACTGCCATACTTTTCTTCGAGAATACAATTTCTTCTAGTAGTGAAAGACGACAGCTCAATGGAATTTGCAGTCATATCTCTTTCTGATTCATCTTTTAAGAGTCTGAAATGCTTGGAGCGCCTGATCACGTTTCTTGTCTGCCACTTTTGATAACCCACACTTATTGAAGTACTGTATGCGACACTAATTGTGATATAAGACACCAGCAGCAAATATGGATTTAGTATCTTCATACACACTTAATCTGGTAATACATGGTCTTTTTCACGTCTACATGAATTCAAAAGCTTCTGAGCCATTCCTTCTTCGCATATTCTATACAAAGTTCTTTCTTTCTTCTTTCGCTCTTGCTGGCAGAAGATACACTTCTTCATGTCTGTTCCAACACGCCTAGTCTGTACACCTTCTCCGTCTGTAATAAGATTATCACTCTGCTCGAGGTTGTTGGATGAGTCCCTCTGTAGTTGCCGTTCTCTTTGTTTAATATTGTGTTCACTTACATACGAACAATAACACTGTCTGTGCCACACTAACGCAGGTTGAGCACCTGCTTCTTCACTGCTAAAAATGCTCTGAAGATATGCATCCTGTCGTCGTTCTGCTGCAACTTGGAGTTCCCCGAAACTTGTAGCCTCTGGATCGGTGACTAACTGTCCGTTTGAGGTATGGCAAATGATGCAAGGATAGCTATCTGATACTTTCTGCCTCTTGGAACGCTGCATAACTTCAGATGTTGTCCTTACTTTGCAATGGTAGAAATTTCAAATCTGGAAAGAGAAAGAAACATAAAATCAGAAACTGTTTCGAAAGTAGAATTCACAAATTATGCCAAATGAAAAATGAACATCAGTAACATTTTGTATACGCATTATAGAGAAGGATCCAGCTTGCACTGAGTACTCAATGCAAATACAATTCAATTAAGTTTATAGTTTCTATTCTCCGAGGCAAATACAAACTAAACACTTGTACAGTTTACTTGTTTTACCAAGTTTGTTGTAGTAATATTAGGTTTTGACCGCCATCTTGGATTCGCACTATCTTCGAACATGACGTCATCGATTTGTGACATCACCATGGCATAGGAAATACAACCGGAGGAACATTGGCTCTGGTAAACTAATGCATGATTGGAAAAAATTTTGTAAAAATACTACTTCCTTACAGCAGAAGTGACAAAATTACAAATAGGAAGAACTTGAAATAATATTTTTTTTCTTCCCACACATTGCTCCGAATGAAGTGAAAGTTGGTGAATTTGTCATCCATAAAGTGTTATATTTTTCTAAATATTTGGATTTATGATGACTACAAGGAGAGCGGAGCTATGGGTTGTGAAATTCGCCGAAAGGGAAATTTCAGAGGGAATTTTTGTTGAAATTCCTGTTTAAAACTGAAGAAAACCATGTACGAAACATAATTGTACGATAATTAATACAGCAGCAGTGCCTATTTAAATGAAAGTCTACAATTCTATCGAACGGCATGGTAGCCATATTGGATTTTGGCCGCCATCTTGGTTTTGCACCACCTAGGAACATAACATCATCGCTTTCTGACATCACCATCATATGGGAAACAGGATAGAAGAAACATTAGCTCTGGTAAAATTTGGCATGCTCAATGTAAGCTAGCGCCCCCTCTAGTTGTTATGAATTGAAAAGGTTCTTAAAGGATGAAAGAAAAGAATCATTATAGTTTTATATAATGTTTTAAACATTTAATACTCACTTTTTTTAATGTTGTTGTTCCTATAGGAGACAATATAGAGCGCAGAAAAAAGAGGCCACTAGATAGCTGGCAGATTTACATGTTACGCAGGCGGGGCAATTTAAAAGACGAAAGGATTGTTTTTATTGTTCTTTTTGTATGTACGAACGTTGTTATAGATATATTATGACTGTTTCAAGCATTAATTAATAAAACAAATGTTTAATTGATCGTTTATACAGCAAATAACAGGTACAAAATGTATTCATTGTATTTAGTATTGTATAAAGTGACCTGAGGATTCACTGGAGATCAATTAATATGAGAGCCCAGCTTCATAATTTGCCATCTCCTCCTAGACCAGTTAGCAGCGCCTCACCAGACGTTGTTATAACCTCTAGTAGTCTCGTTATTAATAATCTACTTGCCTTACCTCCATTTGCTAGCGACAACGCCCCGATTCTAATAAACATATTATCTACAATTGCTACAAAAGCATATCGTACACCATATAACGTTCTTTCCGTGTTGGGTAGAGAAGTATGGTTACCAGGATATTAGCAGGATCGATATAAGGCAGGTTTTGTAACAAAAGTGTTGTCTGATACTGTCCCTTGGAATACAACTCTTCGAAAACGCCAATTTATTCTATTAATTTTTTATTAATGAAACTACGATAATACACTACGAAATCTAAAGTGGATACACTTTTTCTGAACCTTCGCTTGTCTTCCCGATGTTTCTGTTTATAAACTTGAAGAATAATTGGAAGAAAAAAAAAATCATATATAGACACATTATCTGAAGCAGTTCGCACTGAGTCCAAGATTATTCTTCGATGCTTTCACTTACACACTCGGACTAGATATAGGTACATGTAAACACAGTTTAAGGTTTCTTCCCTGGTACGGCAATAAATGATACTAACGTATATATATGCATGTAAATATATAACGGTCTGAATACGATCGTGTTCTCAATACGGCTTTTTACCTGTGTAGCAGTTAATCGAACCTCGTAACGAAGCAATGGTCATATACCTGTGTGAGTTATATGATCACTGACTTCTTAACGGTTTCTCCCCTATGCGATGACTAATACTTTCTGAAGTTCTTCATAAATCTGTGTGAGTTATGTGGATACTAAACGCTTTTCTGTTTAGTTTATAACAACTACATCACATAATTGCACCAATACAATTAGTTTTTGTGTTTGAGAATAAAACAAAGGTTTAGGAGAATAAATGTGTTTTCTTGGTCTCAGTTCAAAGAAAACGACACTTTACTAGAAGTTCCGATCGTTGCGATTCTTGGTGATTGCATATCCCAGGAAAGGTATAACTAAACGTCACTTAGGCATTAACGTACTTCAGTTTACAGTTTACGCTAGTAAGTGGCAGCAAATATCGAACTTCATAACTTAGTTCCACAACCAGTGTGACAATTTCTTTAATATCACTTTTAATGGAAAGTACATATATCTATGACACTGTCAATACGTTTGAGTTCCTTTAAAACAGCATTTATGATGAATATGTCTACACTAAAAATGTTGTGATGTCACTTGATAAGTATGCTAATGTTTATCTACAGTAATTGATGATGAATTCACTCTTCGTGTGAAAGAGTACAGGATAAGAGTGTTCTTACATCGCACTTCAGAGTAGATCCCGAATATGTTAATGGCTCACGTATAGTGAATTGAGAGAAAAATGTCTTCAAAAACAAATTAGGCAGGTTAATAAATACTAACTGAAACGATTAAGTAATCATTCTGCAGTCCCTATTTGTATGTAGCCTCACGCAAGTTAAATTATTTTGGGATGCGGAGTTCCATTACACTGCGAATCTTTGAGAAAACTGGCATAAGAGATCACCTGGAAAGTTGCTTCTTCTCATGTTACAGACGTGAAGATAGCTAAAGAAATGACGTTTCTTTCTTGTACGTAAACTTCCAAACGTATCCCAGTCTTTGATAATCCCACAGTGCTCCTCCTCTAAAGCAAGAAGCTGGCAAATGAACGACAGACGACAAGCACGCTGTTTGGCTAGCTCGTTTTGAGTAAGTCTAACACATTCCTAACTGACGGTAGACTATTTATGCAACTAATCTCCTCTATGAAGTTCGTACGCTCCCCTTCCTTCTGCGATACTTAAACGCTACACCCCTCAGCGAGCTCCCACAAGCGATTAACGTGCCCCAGTCCACAAAACAACAAGTAGTGGGCGCTACAGATAATGGTGCGTCCTTGCTAGAGCGGAGAAGCAAGAATCCCAGGCGCTTTTCAGCAGCCTAAGTAAAAGACTGCCTCCCATTACTAATGGAGATATCAAAATTAAGGTTTAAACATACAGAGGTTTCGTTCTAACTTCCTCTGACCACAGGTGACAAACTCCTTCACTACTAGGAAACATGGACGTTAAATTTCAGCACCAGGCCAGTTTTCTCAGTTAATTCTCAAAGGTAAATACATAGGTTTCGTTTCTCCCTTCAAGAAGGCTTTCTCCTTTTTTATCTTCCTGCGTTATTTGTTGAAGAACATTACATAACTTTTGCACAATGATTAACCTCAAATGTGGAAAGTCGCTCCCACCTAGCGAACCACTGTGTAGTTATGAATGTCTTGAAATTGCCAACTACCTTTTTGTATGCTTTCACGTAGAACTAACGTTTTTATTCCTTTCAGGGAAACTAAGAAACACGCAAAAGATTTTCTACGAAAATATTTACACACTAACGATTAAAATTGTCAGAAGAACCGGATCCTTATTTTTCAAACGGTACCTATTTGTTCGTCTTTTCGAATGGCTGTGACGGGCATACGTCACAACCAATCGAATATTACGGTTATGAAAATACCGACTGGGAAGCATACAGAACAGACATTGAACAAGGCGCCGCCGCACTAACAACTACAACAGAGCAAGGCCTATCTACAGTGTTGGGTAGTACCTAGTTACAAAACATGTACCTAAAGCATGTACCTAGATACATTTTAATTGCAGTACTTAGTACCTGTAAGTAGGTACTTTTTTGCTGTACCTAGTACCTGAATCTTAGGTACTTCAGCTAATAATCGAACAAGAAATTTCTCAGTGATACAGTTTGATAAAAAGTTTCTTATATTAGGCGGGTAACATTCATATTGAAGGAATCTTGGAAATATTTGCCTCAATTAATCAAAAACGCTGGCGATTTCTTTGAACTTTTAAAGTAAAAGCTTTTCCAAAATTTCGAAACAAAAAAAAAAAAAAGGTAGCAAAAATCTTCATCGGCAGGGAACATGGAATAAATGCAGGTACAGCCATAATTAAAAGACAGAAATATAACGTTAGTTTATACTTTTGGAACATTCTTTATTATTATTATTATGAACTGAAGGCCAGATCTTGACACACTGCAGCAAAACTAACTGGATATTGGACGTTTGATGTAATGTTTCTTTAGTAATCCTTTTAGGAATAAAGTACTCTTTGCGGATCACAAGATCTTCACAGACGTGCACTACTTTTATGTATTGGTAAGTTATATTTTCTGAGACCTTGGATATTCACCGGGGAGGCATGCAGCTTCGAATCCTGCTATCAGCCACACTGACCGAGGTTCTCCGAAAATTTTCTCAGTTTCACCAGTCTATTTTTTATATAATAGCTAGACAAAAGGTCTGTCTGACTTAACCCTTCCTATACTCGGAAGAGTGCTTCCCGAAGGACGCCATTCCTCTGACATATAACGGGCTTTTCCTATAGCTGGCTGTAAGGTTCATCAATAAATATAAATTAAGAACGAAAATAATTATATTTTGATGTTTCGCAACGCATTGTTTTGTCCATTTGTCAGAAATTAATTAGTCTTGTTTAGTTATTTTTTAATGTTAGTTTTTTCATTTGAATGCTAATTTCCTTTTTCCTTCACAAAAGAAATAAATGAGGAATAACTGAAAGATTTTGTTAATGTGATTAACATTGCGCTTCATAAATTTTAAAAGAATTATTTATTTTTCAAATCATTATACCGTAATATTATATTACCTAAAATCTGGCACATTTTTAAAAACTAATTTAATGTTGGGAGCTTCTTTCACATAATGTGTTCACTTCTCTGTTTACTTGGGTTCTTCACGGAGTTACACTTTTTATATTTTTTTTAATGATGTCCTAAACAACGACCAACCATTCTGATTGAAGTATTTTTAGTTTTTTGTTGTTAGTCTGACCAAGCAAATGCCGGGATGATACCTTCAACCTAGACCCTAGTTGATTAATTCCTGCATCCTTTCCCTTACCCTATCCCAGCGTGAGCCATCGATAACTAAAGGCCAAAAATGAATTCAAATCATTGGAAGTGAAAGATATAAGTTTTCACATATCTTGCTTCAAAAGTTTATATTGATTTAAAAAAAAAAAAAACTTTAAGGGAGGAAATAAAATTTTGCACTAGGAACAGGGAGTGGAAATAGTTCAATTGCGTGGGGATGGCGTCCCCTAATGCCACAAAAGTATTAGAACAATAAAGTAGAGTTTAACGGATGCTATACTTCCACCCGAATTATTTATTTTAATTGTATTTATTAATGGAAAACAGACATCTTAGATTTGAAATAAGGGTCGGAATTCCACGTCTTACCTATGTGTATTAGGCATGTCTCCTTTTATAAAACGATTGATGTTTTCTCTCGCCTCTTAGAAAAGAGATTCCTAATAATTATCTGCCTTCTTTATTATATAGTACATAATACACCATAAGTGCGAGCTCAGCATCCGAGCAACAGATGATATTAGGAACTAGAACTAAATGTACCCCAGCACAAGGTTATCGTATAGAAAGCCCATACCTTTATTTGATATGTCAACAATAATCCCGAAAATCGCAACAACCGCTTCCAAATATTACGATCAAATTACTGCGTGATCTAATTTCACTCACAGAAGTAATGTACCCATCTAAAACGCTACAAAACTCTAGTTTTAAATGTGCTATTCATAACAATAAAGATCACTCTTTTGAGTCTCAAACAGAAAGAATGGTAGTTTCTTGTTTCATTATCTCTATCTCATATATAAAATATTAAGGATAATGAAAGAAACCTAATTCTTCTCAGTAACTTGATAAAACGTACGAAAAAACAAACGCTGTGGAAACTTTATACAGGGTGGTAATATAATGCACCTACAAACTTTAAGACATGACAGTACATAAAAAATAAGGGGAAAAAATAAAAAAAATTTAAAGACATACTTTTCTTAAACAATTCGTATTAAGAAGTAAAAAATAATTTTCTCTATGCATGACTAAACGAAAAGCATGGAGCGCGCTAATGGAAGTATTTATAAAGTGACTGTATATGAGAGCGCGCCACATGCTTGTCTTTTTAGTCATGCATAAACAATTTTATTTTTTTACTTTTAGTGCGAATTGTTTTGAAAAAGTAGGTCTTTAAAAAGTTTATTTTTTATTTTTAACCAAATCCTAAATTGTTCTGCAACCAGCCGAACGTCAGTGTGTTGGAGACCAGTATTTATGGTCCGTATAAAAAAATAAAATAAAATATGCTTTTAAAATATATAGGACTATATGAAAGTAACAATGGAATATTGTATTGTCACCCGACTTACGTCGCTGTGCAAATTTTCATCATTGTATGACGTCGGGAAATGAGCTTAATTAACGTTGCAGGATTTGAGGACACCACGAACCATTTTGAACTAAAGAAAAAGAATGTAAAAGGTTCTGATCAACAGGGTGGAAATTCTGCCGTGTTTCGGAAGTGCTGCCGAAAAAGTGAGAGATGTACTTTACAGCTTCAAATTTCCAATATAATTAATTGTAGAGCTGATGCGGCAAGTTATCATTAAAGATTACGAACCTCATCTATTAAAAATGCATATTCGAACATTGAGTGCGCAAGAGATTCCCCAAAGGAAGTAGAGGGTCCCTAAAATTTTCTGAAGTAAAGGTGAGTTGAAGTGACTTCCCAGCAGGTAACAACAATTCGTTTGCGGCTTTTCTTCAGAGAATATCTTGAAATCACCTACTTCCTTTGAGAAATCCCTTGCGCACCCAATACAAAGTTCTGAGATATGCAAATCTAGATGGAACAATTTTGAAGTCTTTGACGATAGCATGCCGCATCAATTCTACCGTTAGTTGTATTAGATATTTGAACCTCTACAGTTCATTTGCATGTACCTCCGAAAGTCGACGGAATTTCCAAAACCTAACACAGATTTTCTCATTATTTTATATACTGATATTTTATTTTATATACATTCCTCGAAATCTGTTGGTGCATTACGTTACCACCCTGTATACAGTATGAAGAAACAAATAGACGCCGCTAATGTTTATAACCGAATGCCCTTACGACAAAAAAGTAAAATATATATAAATTAAAAACGTGGTGAAAGATCTACTTATGCGGAAGAAAGGCATTTCTATTAACGATTTATCGTTTTAGTATTTAAATTTCTTCTTTTTCTGATTCCTTCCATTGTTTTCATTCCAGTATCTATTGTTCATATACAGTATGGTGCATGAAAATATCCGTATTTTTTTAAGAAGGAGTAGATAACATAGCACACTTTGGCTGAACCTATCGTGCTCAATAATAGGTGTTTATTATTATTAATATAGGTAGGTAAAGATATAGGAGTAATATTCTAGTCAATCAACATCCCTTAGTTCATCATATAATTTCCAGCACTTTTCAGCAGTAACTGAGTCAAGTACCTAAAAAAGTACCTTAGGTACAGTATCTGTACCTAGGTACAAAAAACAAGTACCTAACCCAACACTGCCTATCTACAGTAACAGATGAACTGACAGTTCTAATTAGCACAGCTTCCTCAAAGCGCATACTATTACGCAAACGATATGTTCATAAGCCCTTAATCCCTCCATGATACAAACAGGTTATATCTACCTCTAGACAAGCATTCAGAGACTTCACAAGAACAAGAAATCCAGAAACATGACATCTACATAGGCGCTTGAATTGTATGGTCCATAGCTATCTAGATGTTTACAAACGACGTCGCTGGATTAACACATGCAATAAATTATCTACCACAAGTCATCCTACGAAGTTCTGAAATAAATTTCACCAGCTAACTGGGAAATGCAACAAAACCAACTACCCACTAATCATCAATGACCAGACATTACAAACGGACTAAAAGAAAGCTAATGCTTTTGCCATGTACTTTCAAAACATCTTTACTCAATATCCACATCACACTGAAACGCAGCTGAGCAGACAAATAGAACATATTACCAATCCCTTGTTATTGCCCATACAATTCATGTTATCGTATCTTATATTACCAATCCCAACCAAAATCTCTTACGACCAAACCTCGACCATATACTGGAGTGGAACCTAATACTGCATTAACAGCAGTTATTACTCCAAATGATATTGAATCTGTCATTAAAAATAAAATTAAAAATTAAAAACACGCTTTTTCAAGATTGACTAAACAGTAAAAATTAATAAATTGAATTAATCTTATGAATCGGAAAATAAAAGCGCGGGTGCTCTTTGATAATATGATTTTATGATGAGGTAAGCAAGAGCACCCACGCTTTTATTTTCCGATTCATACGATTAATTCAATTTATTCAAATCTCTTTTTAATAATTTTTTTATGTATAATAGATGAATATAAAACTCCCTGTGAGATAGGCAACCCAGACTTCACACAATAGATGCGGTGTTGCGCGCATTTGAGGGTAATTTTCAACTATTTTATTAATTAATTACAGTTAACTGGATTATTCTATCGTATATCTAATGATTGAATATTGCATTGTCAGCGGAATCAAGCAAGTTTACAAAATTTCAAGGAAATCGGATGATGGGAAGTGAGTAAAAATCAATTACAAGAGATGACTACAGAGCAAGTTAATATAAAACATGTAGTAAAAGAAATTCTGCTCCTGACTTTGATCGCCTTACCTATAAAGTAATCAAAGCAGCACCTTCAGCAATCCTAGAAACCCTTGCCGACGTCTACAATTTTATTCTTCGTACCGGCCATTATCCAACACAGTGGAAGGTCTCCAAAGTTTTAATGTTCACCAAACCAAACAAATCTCCACACGCAGTGTCATCGTATCGCCCAATACAATTAACTTCCTGTCTAAGCAAGATTTTTGAGAAAATTATCGTTTTACGACTGCATACACACTTATCTCAAAACAATATCTTACCAACTCAACAAATACCATTACCAAGCATTACAATTCATCACGCCCTTCATGTCTTTTATTATTCGATTTAGGAAAAGCCTTTCTGGCTTAATCTTTAAGTTATATAAGTTCCATCTTCCTGTCAGCCACTCATTTCTTTCAGGACGCCTTGCATATGTAAGTATAAATTCAACCTTATCTTTTCCTAAATTTCTAAACACTGGAGTCTCACAAGGATCACTACTTTCACCTTTATTGTACATCATGTATGTTGCCGACATGCCACCCCTACTAGGAAACATCAAACTCTTTCAATATACGGACGACACAGCATTTTTGGCATTAGGATAACCAGTTCAACATATAAACCTCTCTCCAACATCTAATGACTATGTTCTCCTCTAGTTTGGACCCGAATGACCTGAGGAAACAGGACTTCAACATATATCATCTAGATCATTTATCACGACACGCGTATCCATCACAAGAGTAGTATTTCCCTTTACTCGCTATTGTCTCTCTACATTAATAAAAATATATCTAGACTCACGACTTGTTAACACTTCTGATTTCATTGACTTGCTTATAAATATATTTACAACTCAACACGAATCAAAAAATGCAAAAGGAACAAAACTATGAAATAATAAAATGATGCAAATAAACCACTTAGATCACATTAAGTTCTAACTTCAGCAAGTTAGACTAAGTTCTAAGTCTAAGTTCCACTTAACCCGAAAAAAGGGCATAACTTTTTGAACGGAAGAGACCAGACAAAAAAAAAATCACCGGGGAACTGTGAATGAGTTCAAATCTTGTTTATACAAAAGATGTTGAATTAAATCTTACCTACGTGAAAATACCTATCTTTTATTTACACATTTGCTCATGTCCCTCAAGAGTTATGCTCTTGATAGGGTACTTTCAGTCAAGTGTCGTCCCATAAGTCCTCATGCTATTTAGGGGCATCTTGACTTTTAATCTAGAGAAGGGAAGTCTATGTGAGGATATCAATACTACTGCTACAGAAGCATACGCAGTGTAACTTTATGCTACTGAAGTAAGGACCACTTCAATCTGAGAGGGTGTATGTTTGAAGGAACCACTTCAATTTGGCGCATCAACGTGGCGCGAAACAATAACCCTGAGATTAAGAGGAAACAGCAATTATTTCAAGAGAGCTTAAGAGAAAGAAGTACCCATAAATCATGAACAAACAAATACAAATAAAACCTGGAATTTTTGAAGATGGAAGACCAAATAGAAATCAAACCTAAATTTTTTGAATCTTTGAAAGAAGTTGATTTGGAAGAATATGGAAATAGATGGATGCAAGATAGTATTACTTATGATGCAGTATACCTGGAACAAGATCTCAGGAAGAGAAGAAAGAAGAGAAAAGAAGAAAAAAAGAAAGACAAGAGTAAAGAAGAAATCCAAAAGGAAGACTTGAAGTAACAGTTTAAGAGAATTTTTGAGAAGTTGAATGAACAACAAGATCAAATTAATCAACTTAATGAAAATTTGAGGTTCTACCATCATGAATGTGCTATATGACTAGAGGTATACGATTGGGCTCTAATTAGAATTGGATACAGAATTAAGGGGCATCTTTAGCAAAGAACCTAACGGCTACGAAATTGTATGTATTGGGATAATTGGTTATTAAGAAAATAGAAAACTTCACATTATTGTAGTGGCGCAAGTCGGTATAAATTGTAAAAATGATGCAATCCTTATTTTCTATAGAGCCACTTAATGTAAACGAGTCCAACATACAGAATTACTTGGAACGTTTTGAATTTGTTTTGTGCAGCACAATCAATATCTGACGAAAAGAAAGCTAATACATTGCTAGCTAGCTATTCTGGTTCGGAAGCTTACGATCTGTTGAAGGATTTTAGTGCGCCGGTTCCCATAGTGAAGAAATCCTATGAAGAAATTACGACAACCTTGTTTAGAACATTTTGGGCACAAACACACTGAGATTATTGAAAGGTATAAATTTCATATCATAAAGCAATCGAAGTTACAATCTATTCAGGAATACCTGGGAGTGCTTAAAAAAAAGTTGTAAGATGCAGTTAAGGTGATTTCATGGACGTTATGTTACGTGACCAATTTGTGGTTGGTTTAAATAGTGAGTGGTGAGAAAAAAATTTTTGTGAGACAAAATTGACTTTCAGCAAAGCTGTGGAGATTTCTTCTCTAATAGAACAAATAGATTTGTAAGCGGATACATTGAAAGTAAACATACCTCAAACTAGTCAAATAGACACTATTTATAAATAGGCAAACACATTTTAGATCTGAATCAGATCTAGACAAGTCTAATTCCAGGAAATTTCCTTGTAAAAACTGCGCAAGATTTCATGAAAAGTGTAAATGTAGAGCTTTTAATGTCATCTGTTTTAGATGTCGCAAACGTGGCCATTTGAGGGTAGCATGTTTAGCGAAAAATATACAGTATGTGCAAGAATAAATAATGAAGGGAACACAAGAGATAGCTATCCTTATACCCAGCAGCAGTGGCGGCTCGTGCCTCCAAAAACTGGCGGTTCACTAATTTTAAATGTACATACAGTACTTCTAAAGGGAAAAAAATCATTAGAATGCTTTGAAAATTTTAACAGAACTAACTAAAAACAGTTGCTATTGAAGATCTAAACTGCAAATCATCCCGAGTACATCCAAGCTCTCGTGTATCTTTGAATGGAATGTTTTGCTGGCCTGACGAATTACTAATTTCTTTATTAATCCGAAAACACGTGGACATGCATATTTTTTTTAGTTTCACCTAAAAGCTGCTTAGATCCACTTGGGATAATATGCGATTCAGGTCTTTAATTGTGTTAGAGAATCTTTATGCATTATCTAAGATAATAGTTTGCAAATATATGAATATTGCAAACTATATATATATATACATAACACTAACATTTTATTATATTACAGTCATGCCGCTTAGTTAGAACGACGTAGAAGCTTCTCCTAGTCTTCTAACAGAAGGAGTTTCTTTGTACACGAAGTCTGCCGTCTTTCCTTCATGGTAGAAAATTTGTAAATCTATTTCTGTTGTAAATTTGAACCTTAAAAATTCTAAAAAAATCCTTACCTCAACTGGTTTGCTTTTGTTTTATCTCGAGAACAGAAAGAGAACTTCCCAACTCTTTGATGTTACATTTTTCTTTTGATGTTATTAATGAAAAATTGTTTTGTTTATGAAATTGCGCGGAGCAATTACCTGGGACTGGCATGATTTCCTACAAAACATGCATGCCTATTCTATATGCCCGGCATATTATCTTGCGGTTCTTCACTCTACTTCACTCAACAACACGCAACAGCTATCCTGACTGAGAGGTTTTTCCTCACTCACACCAGACCTTCAACTTAGGCCCTGGTCGACACTTCCTGCACCCTTTCCTCTATCCCGGCCTGAGCCTTACATGCCAGAAAGCCACAAATAAAATCCAAATTCAAATTCCTTACCAAGATCAACACCGTTTGTTGAGTCGATTTAACACAAGAAAAAAGCGATGTCGCCCTGGGACACCGAAAATATTGAATTAACACAGCCACTTTTTGCAGTGTGGTCTCCGCTTATAAAAGATTCATAAACTAAAAGAGTCGCTGGTGTACACTGCGAAAATTCTTGTATTACATGACCGGATGTAAGTAACCGGGTACTTCACGTTAACATATTTACACAGTAATTCTGCCAGCCCTCCCTGTGGAGGATGTTTACCCTCAAAGTCTTGACAACACCCCAACTTAAAAAAAATTGCTGTGAAAAATCGATAGAAACCGCACAAAATTTCACTTACAAAGTTACACCCTCCCAAATACTTTACACCCCGCAAACTGAAAATCCTGGCGAAAGCCCGTTTACGAAATTCTAGAAGAGCGTTTACTGATTAGCTAAATAACGCCTTTTTTAAAAGGCAGATATTCTCGTGAAGATCTGCCTTTTATGCTAAACAAAAAAGTATTTCTGAAACTGCTTCTATTTTTGTTTCCAGCATAGTTCCGAATCCTGTCTTTATGACTATTTCTACAGGAAGCAAATGCACAATACATACGCGCATATCATTTTGCACTCTCTCTTCAAAATGACAATTTCACTCTACCACGGCGAGACTCTACACTAGAGTGTGTCGTGACTTTACTCAACAACACACAAGATGCATGCCTATTCTATATACTAAAGAAAAGAAAAATATTTTAAATATATTTCTTAAGTTAAAATAAAAACGTATTTGTCTCTTTAGCTGCGTCCATTTAATTTCCATTGTGCTTCGCGTCACCAAACTAACTCTGCAGCTGCTGCATGAGTGAACTATCTCCGAAGATATTCGAACAGAAAACCGAAGTAGTTGTGCTCGCTTGAGCTGCCAAGTTGTGCAGCGAGATCATACTTCCCCGTTGCTCCATTCTAGCACCGAAGAGACCATGCCGCCTCTCTTCACCTCCCCGAAGAAGTCTTTTCAACTGCATGCATCAGGTTTATTTTTGAGTACAGCGAAAAGCCAGAGCGGAAATGAAAAACAACCATAGACTTATACACTGTTGAAGACGTTCCATAGACTAAAAAGAAAGTGACCATTTTTCACGTTATACTGGGCAGCACTTCTATAATAGGAACAATCTTTACATTAACAAATTGTATTTTTTAGTTAATTAATTTTATTATTACTGCTCTCAAATACATAACGGTTCAGTGAACCATTGAACCCAAGGCACCGACCGCCACTGCCCAGCAGTCTTCCCAGTTGAGGTTAATTTATGTAGACGACTTAATGCTTATAGATAATTTTGTGTCTGTCAACAGTGGTTTCAATGAGATATCATCGACACTCACAATAGATGTGTAGATTGGGAATCATCTATGCAATTTCATGTGTGACAAAGGAGCAACATTGAATCTGGTACCAAATCAATTACTACAAATTTTAGGTTGTGAGAGGTTTGTTAAGTATAGTGCGAGTGTTGTGTATTTAGTCAACAATACCATATTAACAGTTTTGGGTGAAATACAACTGTATGTTATTTTTAACGATGCTTTGAGGTTGGTACCTTTTACTGTGACGGATCATAATTGGTCATTAGCAATATTAGGATGAATTGGGCTGGACATTTTGTTACCAAGTTGGCGTGAAGGATTTGGATGTTCAAAACGAGTTGATCATGCATGGAAATTTGCAAGAACAAATACATAGTATTAACAAGGACTTAAAGTCATTACAGAATCAAATGAATGAACTATTTAGAGAAGAAGCATGTAAAACACAAGATGTTTAAGTAGTATTCGGTACAGATTATGTTAAAGAAAAAAAGTTAACAGGAAGTAAGTTGGGGCAATCCTAATTTAGTGAGATGGAACAATTAAACTATCAACATTCGGAACAGTATGATGATGGAGAGAATACAGAAAGTGATAGTTTGGTAGTGGAAGAGGGTACTCAAGACTGATGATGCTTAGATGGACATTATAGTTGCTAATATTGCTGTTCAGAGAGAGGGAGTGACGAAAAAGTTAAACCAGATATATACTGATTCATCTCAGTCTGATGTTGATAACGAAATACAAGTGGAAGAAAGGGAATTCGGAATGATTGTAGGAACAACAGAATGACACATTGATATCGGATGCAGAGTTATCTGAAGGTGCTAGTAAAGATAAATATGACGAATTCCAGGATGCAGAGAAACACAAGTTAATGTGTAATGAGTCTTATAAAAAACGAGATTTTGTGAACGCTTTGAGCATTATAAATTAGCGATTGAGTTAAATCCTACTAATATGGCGTATTATGCGAATACGGTGGCAGTGTTTTACGAGAAGAAAAAGTATTTGGAATGTATTGATTATTGTGAGACTGTTATTGATGTTGAACAGGTAAACTTAGCAGAAACTGAATTCATAACTAAGGTACATAAGAGGTTCCAGTTGGCTTTTAAGAAGGTAAAAGAGCAGTTAGGAGATAAAGTCGTCACCTTATGTAGTTTGGGATGAAATGGATGGATCTCTAGTGAAGGATCCTGTGAATTAAATTTTGAAAGATTACAGAGTTAACGGTATTGAAGACTTGGAAGTATTAGTTCAAGAAAGAAGAACCATGTGGAGGACATAACATCGGTTATGGACAGAAGTAGAGAGAAGATGATTAAGAAGATAAAGAAAAATCACAAAGGTTTGGAGAGAGGTCCGGCATTATAAAAACAATCAAGGCTATGAGATTTGAAGTTGCAGTACAACATCGAGATTTTTTTTTTATTATTATTATATATATATATGGGACGTCAAGTGGATTAAGAAAGTTTTGGTATGGTTAAAGGGGGAGTGAATGCTGTAATCAGCAGGATTAACTTTTATAATCATTATATAGAAATTAATCGAATCTTTTTTGGAAGACGAATATTTGAATTCAGCATCGTTGTCTTTGCAGTTAAAAAGAACTACAACAAAGAAGATGAGTTTGTTTATATTCTTGGAATTAATTTTGGATATATTAATTGCTGGTATATATCGATGTACATTTTAACGTGAATATTGTGTGTGAACGTAAATGTGTAAATATGTGTGCTGAGATTGCGATGGTAAGCATTATGTATTGATAATGTTTTACATACGTGTAATTTCAAAAATAGCTTATTAAAGAAATAGGTTTTGCTTGAAGTTATGTATTTTAATATGTACATGGCTGACTAGAGGTATACGATTGGGCTCTAATTAGAGTTGAATACAGAATTAAGGGGCATCTTTGGCAAGGACCTAACGGCTACGAAAGTGTATGTATTGGGAGAATAGATTATTAAGAGAATAGAAAACTTCACATAACACTATAAGTTCTGAAAACTGCAACCAGGGTTTTAAGTCAATACAAAAGGGAGGCAGATGAGCTAAAAGTGGATGTTGGGAGTACTTACAAAACAAGTAGAAATACTGCAAAGATATGTTATCGAATTTGATAAAAATGGAAAGGAATCTAATCAAGACAGGGATAACAACTTCCTTAATTTATTGTAAAATTTAACAGTTTACGTACTGTAAATAAAAAAACAAGTAAAAGAAATTGATGAACTGAAATCAAAACTAAGATCAATGAAAGATAGGTTAATAACAGTGCAAACAGGATTGAAAAGATATGTCCAACAAACCCCAAATCTCAAATCAGATCTTGGAAATTGCGAGAACAAAAACTATTCCACAAAGGACGAAAAATGAATCAATGATAGCTAATGATAAACGACAAGATTGCATGCTAAGTAAAGAAGAAACTAGGAAACTAATAGCAGAATACAGAAAGAAATCTGTGAAATGGTAGAAGATTAACAACTACAAGAAACAAGTCCAGAAAATATTTGTAAATTTTGGAACATCGATAGTAGTCTGAAAGAAAAACTAATCAGTACATTATCGAAATATATAAAAGAAAAGTTACAAACAAATCAAATTGATAATATTGTCCTCTTGTCCGAAATTTTTAGTAAACTTGAATATACTTATAAACAAAACGAGATTAATACTGTACAAGTTCAAGAACCAATTAGTTCTATACAGGATCAAAGGAATCAAAGTGAAATTAGAGTCAGTTGCTGATAGAACCTTACCTTCAAAGCCTGTATATACTTTATCTAAAAGGTTGTATAATTTTTTAGATGAATGTGGGAGTTTAACACCAGAATATTTTACAAAGGACCTGTTAGAGGATGATTATAAAAATAATACAATTATACTGTTTAGTAGCTGAAACAGTCAGGAATACTACTCTTACAAGCAAACATACTGATGGGGCAGAAAAAACTTATTTTTTTTTTTCTTCCATCGTGTTTGGAATGTCAAAGTATGTGCGCATGCAAATTTTGGCAACTCGAGCGCAATTACTTTGGGAGTCAGATTCTTGTTTCTGGCCAGTGATAGAAAAGTGTAGAAATACCCTTATATTTTTAAATTGCTGAAAGAAATAGAAAGCAAATACACAATAATGGATACTGGCTAGAAGGGTTTGAAGGGTTTGTTTATCATGGCCGCCATCTTGAAGTCCGCGATATTGAATCTAGATTGATTTTCTTAAATGGGAAGGGGGTCGTGTAACATGTCATTCTGGGCTAAAATTTCACGAGAAACACGTTTCTGATGTCAGTTTTGCGATAAATGTATTGTGAGAGAAAATGGTATGTGACAATCGTCTGGGCTAATGATGTAATAGCGTGAAAACACCCATTTCGTTTTGAAATAACAAAGAAAATGAAACCCAAATGCATACAACTCTATACCGATAGGGCACTGAAGTCACGAACAGTTAGTTTGCGTTTGGATCTCATTTCCTTTGTTTTTTAGAACGAAATGGGTGATTTCAGATTATAGCGTCATTACCCCAGACTAATGTCACATAACCTTTTCTCACAACAATACATTTATCGCAAAACTGACATCAGAAACGTGTTTCTCGTGAAATTCTAGCCCAGAATGACATGTTACATGACCCCCTTCTCATTTAAGAAAATCAGTGTAGATTCAAGATGGCGGTAGTGATTAACAAACCCTTCAACATGTAGCGCCTTCTACCCAGTATCCATTACTGCGTATTTGATTTGCTTTCCATTTCTTTCAGCAGTTAAAAAATATAACAGTATTTCCACACTTTTAGTCTTATTGTGTTAGGTTGTATATAATGTGTTGATATAAAATTGGTATATTAATTTTTATGATATATAAAATGAAAAAGGTATGATTTGAATTGAGCTATGTACTGTTTGATATCAAAATGTGAGGATTTTAAATTGTATTTTATCTATGTATATGTTGTGACTAATTTTCTGTTCGTATCTTTTATTCAATGTTTTAATTTTTATCTTACTACAGCTCCAAAAATCGTCGTTAATAGCTTTGGCAGTGCCCTCCCTCGTCTTCTTAGTCTGTTCTAGTTTATCCAATCAGAGGAAGGCTTCTACTCCAGTTTTGAGTTCCTTTAGAAGCAACTGGAGGAGGGATAGCGTCGGTGTGGTCTTTCATATATCGTGAGCGCGCGAGATGCTGGACAATGCGTTATGGACTAGAGACGAAGGCAGAACCTCAGGAACGATGTTGCTTCGTTAGTTCGTCAGATTTTATATTTTTGTTTCTTAAACGGGACTTAGCGTTGTTTTTTGTTTTTTTCGAATAAGCATACTTAGGCGTTTAGCTAGTTGTTCATTTTTTTAAGTAAAGTCCGAAAATGATCTATTATTTGGATTGCTTTTCTAAGTTTCTCAAATATAGGAAAGGTTCTGCCATTTTCGGTTACGTCGGACAATAGCTACGAAGCCAAGAGAAGAAATCGTCATTTCTACGAGTCAGGTCAGTATTTCTTCGAGGGGCCCCGAAATCGGCCAATTTCAGAATGGGTTCCAGCAGTGCTTTTCGCTAGTCGTAACGTGGTTTCCCTGGGAACAAAATAACTTTGGAACTAATATTTTTTTTAATTAGAGAAAAATGATTTCATTTAACGAAAACAAAAATCTTGAAGGCTCACTCTCAGTATCAAAGGCTAAATTTTATTCTTAAAGGTTCTTTCCTTGATAAGTTCTTAAAGTTACACTCCTACTATTGCTATTTTGACCCTTGAATTAGATTATCATATAAGCGAATGGGTAAACAAGTTATTCTCTATTTCTTTCGTTTTACGTTTCCACCCTTGTCACTGTAATCTAGGGTGCCTGGTTCTGAATACAGGATAGAAGTTTTTGAGGTCCTCCAATTGGAACTGTCAGATTGTGAAAAGAAAGTAATCAGTTTTTTGACCAAGAAAATCGTAATTGCTTGTTTTTTTTTTCCTTTCTCCTAAAACGAGCCTAAGTCGCCGATAGAGATTTCAACTCATACACAAGTAATCTTAAGGGGTGTCTGAGGAGTGAAAAATGTATGAGAGAGAACTAATTCTTGTGTGAATGCTCTTGTATGAAGGATGATTGTATTTTTTTTTCTCTAGAAAGTAAGACTATTCTCTTTTATGAAATCTTTCAATAGACAAATTAAGGAATTAACATAGTAAGATAAGATTTTTTTTTCACTTTATCTTAATGACAGTAGTTAGTCTACTAGTGTGATAAGAATTGTTCAGTTTTTTGTGTCTTAATATCTAAGAGTAGTTAGTAAAATGAACTGTAGCTAGAAGGGTCAATGAATCCTTTTTATGATTGAGAGACGAATGATTCTGACTAATTATAAGATCTATCTATTGTTTCCTTTTCCAAAAACCTCTTCTACATTTTAGGCCTGCTCTATGAAGCGGCGACCCTAGATAAGAAGTAGTTATAGCCATGAATAACTGGATTTTAAGCTAAGAGGAAAATTGGTCTATTTAGAGGGTAAGTTATAGAGTATTACTCAAGACCCAAGGTTTCATTTTTGCAAGAACGAGTGAGTTGTGTGAATGTGACAACACTTAAGGTAACCAATTTCATTAGAGAAAAAGAGTCTGCAGTAGAGAGTCCCTTGATTATATTCAGTAAGTTCTCTTTCTTTTGGTCAGAAACTCCCCAATATTAATGATTCTGGGTTGGGTTCAAATTAGAGGAAAACTGAACAATTTTAGCCTAACAAAAGTGTTTAAATCCATTGCAGTAGAGATAAATTTTTAATAATAGCTATTAACGATTCAGACTGGTTTTCCTTTCTGTAGTATAACGAAATTTAACGACCTCAGTACTTGCTTTTTATCAAATATTTATGTATATGTCTGTGTTTTGTTGGGAGTCGGATCGGCAGAAGTGAGGCACGCACCAGATCCATTTTTTCCTTAATGGTTTACTCCCAGGTGTTTTTGAGCGTGGTTTCTAAGCCGTTATGGTAGTTCTAATTGAATTGAAAAGTCTAATAGCTATTCTGTGTGTCTAGACGTGATTCTAGGCTGGCGCCGTTTTTGATTATGCGGGCAATTAAAAATAAAATCTTGTAACTGTGAAGTACTCACTGAAAAATTCGAACTACTCAGTTGAGCAACTGGCAGCTACTTCCTTATAAGCATTCTCTGCAATTAGCCTCTCTGGAGCAGAAATATAAAGGAAATTTTAACCACGACCACACCTCAACCCATACTTGAAAGGTTGAGGAGTCTAGTACAAGGAGGAGTGCAAACTAGTCCTGAAACACAGGAGACCTGCGATAATGTAGAAGTTTCGCCTGATAATCAATCTGAACATTTACTTGTTGGTCAAGATAGAATGTTGGAAGCTCGTAGAAAGGAAATTGTTACCGGCTGTACTGGAGTGAGAAGAGAGTCAGATATTGAAAGTGCTAACTCTAGTAGTGCAGACGCTGAATATCAAAAGGGTAGATGGAGTAATTATGGAACATATGATTGGATGGAAGACTTTGTTGACGGAATAATTGGAACAATGATGTCTACTAAGCATAAAAGGTATCCTAAGGCTAGGGAGGTGAAAGAAGTGCCAAAGTGGAGCGGTGATTTAGAAGAGAATCCTCTAGATTATATGGAAACTCTAACTACTTATTTAGGATGTTTAAGACTTACAACTAGTTAATTCAGCTATGACTGGTTCTGCCCATGGATGGTTCAAGTTTAAAAGAGAAAATTCACAACTTTTAGGCAATTTTGCATCAGTTTCTTGCATTATTTCAGTAGTCACAAGAGGGTTCATGAACAAAGGAAACTTATAAGTTCACGGAAGATCGAATGGAAATATGAAAGACAGGCATTAGAATTAGTGGCTAAATTTAAGAACGTAGAACAATCAATGTCAGAAGAAGAAATTATAAGAAATATTATTGAGATGCTACCGATTGGGATGCAAAGCAACCTGGCGGCTACAGATTATAGGGAAATGGATTGTTTGTTAGCATATCTAAGGAAAATGGACACTTTAAAGGAAAGAAATGATTTGAGGATTAATAGTGAGAAGAAGAATACGCTGAAAGATAGAGATCGACGGTGCAGGGCATCTAGTTACAAATCAGTAATTTTCGGAGAAATACTGAATATGGGAATCCTCGTCGAATTGAATGTATTAGGAATATACGTAATGAGGCTAAACATGAAGTTAGTAGACAAGGACCTGTAGTTAACAGTCAATATGTGAGGAACAAGGTAAATGCTGTATTAGATTACCTTAATCTGGAAAGTCTGGAAAGTAGACCTCAATGTAAATAAATTCCTAGAAGTAATAATCAAATGAAGCAAGGGTAATGTCAACTAAGAAATCCCATAAAGAATCATTATGAACAACAAAATGGAGGCGATAGAAGTACTAGGATTTCTGAAAGTTACACAAGTAGTAGCGAACAAGAAATGTGCCCTGTATTCGAATGTGTTTGTCAAGAGGGAAACAAAACTAAACTAAATATGACATTAGTTAAGGTAGGAGAACTGGAAGTAACTGCTTTACTTGATACTGGTGCAGCATGTTCTCTTATTAATGACGCTATCAACAACTTACAGGGAAACATCCTGCAATTAAAACAGATAAAACACTTATAGAGGGGATAAAGATAAAAGCAGTAGATAACAGAGAGTTGAAAATTGCTGGAAAGATCAATGCTGTTCTAAATATTTCTGAAGATTATAGGGCAACTGCAGATCTATTTATAGTTAAAAAAAAATGTCCATACGAGTTCATACGAGTGGCCAGAACTTTTGGGAAAATTTCTACGAATTATCTGTAAATTATAAACAACAAATAATTAATTTACAAACAGGTGATAAGAAAACTAAATGCCAAATAGTAAACAAAAATGGTGATAAACTGAGTGATCAGTTATCCTTGAACAGTTTTAACAAGAAACAAGAAGAAGCGATGCAAAAGAACGATAATGATAGTCAAGAACAGAAAGTATCAAAAGAGATAAAGGGAAAATTATGACTGGGTGAAATTAAAACCATAATAAACACTGTAAATAAAGAGGAAAGATTGAAGCAAAGTTCAAAATTCCCCAAAATACGAACAGGAAGAAAGCGAGCAAGAGAGTACAAGGATCGACACTAAGTCAATATGCTCATGTCAGAAGCGAAGGAATGTATGCGGAATAAGAGATATGACGAAGCGGAGGAAAATTGTGTGAAAGCGAAAGATCTAATTGAGAAATGGAATATGGATGGAAAAATATATGGATAACTAGACCGAGTACACAGTAAGGTGATTTAAATATTAAACGGCTATGATATAAGGAAACTGGGTGACTAATAGTAAATGAAAGATATTTAAGTCGGAGGAAGAATATATTGTTTTGTAAAATTATCTAATTCTATATCCATAATAGATAATTTTCTTTTTCTCGAAAGGAGGTACAGATGCTTATCAGAATAATGGAAACACCTGTAGTTGGCAACACGTCAGATGTATGGGTTGGCAGTGGTGTCGTGGCGACCGCAGCGCCGGACTGCTGGTGGTGGTGTGTTAGGTCGGTCTCCATACTACGTCAGGCGTCGTGGAACAGGAGTGTGCAGTGGCTGCAGCAGACGGAAGTAGTGTAAAATGGGAGACCTCTCAGAGTTTCAAAGAGGGCAAATTGTTGGTGCGCGCTTATGTGGAGTGAGTGTGACGGCAGTGGCTAGTGTGTTAGGTGTGTCGCCAGGGACAGTGTCGAAGGTGATGACGGCCTACACAACACACGGGAAAACCACATCGGGGAAGCGGAACAGTGGGCGGAAGAAAAGCATCAGTGACAGGGCACGCCGGGTATTAAAGCGCATTGTACGCGGAACCGTCGTACCACTGCGGTGCAAGTGACGTAGGAACTCAATCAGCACCTCCCCCAACCTGTTTCGACAATCACAGTCCGCCGCGAATTACATGACATGAACTTACGGGGTCGTGTTGCACGGGCCAAACCTCTCATCAGGGACCAGAACGCTTTAGCACGCCGCAAATGGTGCCCCGACCATGCAACTTGGACCGTTGACGACTGGAAACGTGTGGTATGGTCGGATGAGTCACCATTCACCCTATTCCAAACCACGGGCCGTGTTTATGTGTGGAGAACGCCCAAAGAAGCGTATGATCTGCAGTGTCTCCGCCCAACTGTGAAACATGGCGGCGGCACGGTGATGCTGTGGGCCGCAATATCATGGTTTTCATTGGGTCCTGTGGTCACACTTCGCGGACGCATCACTGCCAACGATTATGTCGCAATTTTAGGAGACCACTTGCATCCTATGGTCCGGATGTTGTTCCCGGACAATGACGCCATATTCCAGGATGATAATGCACCCATTCACACAGCTGGAGTTGTTGCAGCGTGGTTTGAGGAACATCGGGATGAAGTTCAACACCTCCCCTGGCCCGCCCAATCCCCAGATCTCAACATAATTGAACATCTGTGGTCCATCTTGGAAACACGACTCCGGCGACGATTTCCACCTCCATCCTCTCTCACAGAACTGGCCGATGCCCTGCACGAGGAATGGTGTAATATTCCACTTGCTACCATTCACGACCTCTATGCCTCCATCCCATGTCGCATCAAGGCTGTTCTGAAGGTGAAAGGTGGCCCGACACCATATTAATCTGGTAAGTTGCACTTTCGTTCAGGTGTTTCCATTATTCTGATAAGCATCTGTATGTGTTATGGCACAAACATTTTTGCATGTCTTACAAACAATTTTGTGTTTGTTGATGTAAACGTGTTGTGTATTATAACAACGTACCAATTTTATGACATAATTAGTTCCATATTAACTAAATACTTTCTTTTAGCATAATTGGAACACTATTTTAAATTAATAGGTTATTTAAACATTGAGAAAAAAGAAAAAGAGAAATAAATATTAAATAAGATGGAAAGTGAAAATTAATGTAGCCTTCAACGAACTTTAAAAGAGTATTATGTGTAAAATACACACAAATCGAATTAAACAGGTAATTTGTACATAATACGCCGATAGTGAAGTATTTTCCTGTTAATAGATAAAACATAACGATGTGTGTGTACCTTAAATATAACAAGTGTCAACTGTGACTAAGGGATTGTTGACATGATTGAACATTGTCTGATAATGGCAAATGGTACCAATATATATGTTTGTTGTATACAGATTAATATACACAGATCACAAGTAATTTTGTGTTATCATTTTATTTCTTAAGAAGAAGAAGTACTTACGTAAATCTTTCATTAAGCAAAAGTGCATTATAGTAATCAATTTGATTCATTTTATGTAACTTAACCGACATGGATCCGGTTAAGAAAGGTAATAGAGCTAAGTGTCTTCGCCAATCGAGGCAGGTCACAAGGGGCCGTTACACACTCTAGTTCCTCCATTTCATTTAATCCTTCAGAGCATGACTGAAAGGCTACGTACCAGAAGATCGGTCCAAGGAGAGATCCCGGCGGACATCCCGTTGTCGGTGTTTTCATCACAACGCCATCCGGATCTTCCACTTCTATTTTCCTGTTACAAAAGTAGTTTTTAATTAATTTCCTTATTTATAATAAGTTGCTTTAATTCTTTCATGAGTGGAGATTATATTTAATTTATGAAGTTATCTTTCTTTTATGTGTTTAGAATATTTTTAATTTTAATTTTTTTCATTACAAATTTATACGACATGCCCAAGGGATCCATACTGAGATTTCTTTCCACAAAGCTGTGCCAAATTATTCTTTTTTGTTCCTTTCATTTTTTTTTATTTTATTTTTTTTTTTCCCCATAGATTTTGATTTATTAATCTGTTGTTCTCCAGTATTGCTTGTCTTAAATTATATCCTCCAGCTGCTCTGTAACTTTTCTTTGCTGCTTTATGCTGTTTATTATTTTTTCTAGACTTTTTGTCTAAATGATTTTCGTTTATTATTATTTTTAATTTTAGGTTGATTTACTAATTGGTAGTTATATTGCCATTTTAATATCTGCTAGTATATTTAGATTACAATTATCCTCAATTTGGGAAAGTGCTGATTTTGATTTAATTTTTTTCCAGTTTATTTTCTTTACATCCTGTTTTACCTTCGGTCTCTTCATTATTTATTATTTGCGGTTCTATGTTAAAGTGGATGACGTTGTGTGCGCTTACGGTCTCTTCTTCCATCACCGTTCTTCCGTTATTTCCGTCGATAACATCTACATTTTTTCCCGCGATGGTCCAGCCTTTTAACGTCGGTGGCATACCATCTCTATTCATGACTTGTAGATTGTATTGATAATAAGATCTTCAGAAAGTTTTCCGTCTTCATCCGTATCAGGGTTGTGCCATAGCGGAGATTTGGCGTTTAAATCCCCAACTATTAATATATTTTTATGGTTAAATTTGGATATAATTATGTCTAATTTGTTTAAAACATATTCTCTGGAAATGGAATACTGACAGTTATTAATTAGGAAAAATTTTAGTTGCTTTAATTTCTACGCATTGTATTTTCCGTATGCATTAAAATTTCTAGTTGCTTGTTTAAAATGATTAGGGCCTCCATGAGACCTTCATCTACCAGCATCACGATCCGCGCATCGGCCGGCTTTCCCAAAGTTTTCCTTTAAATCTATAGGTTTCTTAGAGGAAGGCTATGTCCACACCTTGGTGCTCATAAAGCGTTTGCAGCTCATTGCACGTGTGTTTTGAACGGTCCGCGTTGAGCTGAACTACTCACAGCATACTCAACGTTGTCTAGTGTGGACATAGCACGCTGGAAACTTCTCCGCTGCATTGAATGCGATCCGGCAGTATGCCATCACAAACTCCGGTAGACGCTGTTCAACTGGAATTTTTTCTCCCTTCTATCGAAGATTTGATCAACTAGTTCAAGCAAGTCCTTAGGATCAGATGTAATTCCTGTTTCTCTTAATATTATTTTGTCAATATCTTCGATAGTTGTGAAGGTGATGGTCCACTGAGATGCATCGATCTGATTACGATCCTCAAGGCCGCCGTCAGCATTGCAGGTTTCTCTGGTCTAGATAAGTTGTAATCTAAATGTAAATTTTGATACAATGTTGTTGGCGTAAATTTAAGTTTTCCTTTTACTTTATGTCAGCCCTCCCGTCCCATCTGGGTCTTACTTCTCGTGCATTCTTTGTTCTCTTGTTTTCCTGTATTTTTGGGATAGGTTCTTCTTTTCCTTTTCACTTTCCTTCCTTTCGGAATCCAGGATCTCTGGTATGACCTTTTCCTGTTTGGTTTTGTTGATGTTTTACCTTTACTCTTCATTTCTTTGCTTCGTTTTCGCCACTCTCCGTCTCCGCCTCTGGACTCGGATCCCCTTCTGGCTTTCACTTTCTATTATTTCATCTGGCTTTTCTTCATTTTTTAGTTGTTGAGTTTCTTGAATTTCTTCTTCGTTTTCATGTGAGTTTGGTGTAGTTTTGAATTTCTACTGTTCTGTTGAGTGTTTTGTTACTAATAATCATTTTTAATCCAATTTTCGGTGTTTTTCTTTGCCACTTTTTTAATCTCTGCAGAACTTCTGAAGGGATCCATTGCCACAGCCCCACACCTATTGCTGGTATCGTAATTGTTTTCATGTATTCTCATTTATATGTAGAGAAGCCCAGTAAAAATTCAAGGGCGTCTCCAAGGGCCTCTCTTCACGTGGATGACGTTGCAATCGTACTTGTTCCTACTATGGCTCAGAGGTTTTCCCTCCTTTACTTCTATCACCACACACTGCATCTCTTCCAGGTAGAACCTATTGTGCGATAGGGCAACCAACTGGGCGAAGCCCCTCGGAAGAGTAGTCAGGTCGGGTAAATAAAATGTTCTATAAGTTGTTCCACCTTATCAATCAGAATGTGACCTGCACAAACCTCCAGATATTCCCCCATGCTTTATGTTTTTGCATTATCTATCCAATTTTAAACTTTTTAGATCATCTTATTTTATTCAAGGAGCCATTCTTGACTCCTTTTTTGCCTTCAAGGTGGATTCCTTATATTTTTTTTCGTTTACACTTTGATTTTCTTGTTGTTCCCGATGGTCCATAATCGTAATTTTCTATCTCTCGTTGCAACTGGAGACGATATTGGGCACACGCTTGATGATTTTTGGTATTGTATGCCTTCGTTCTAGGTGACATGGAACGCAGAGCTTTCCTTTGTCTTTATTTAGGCACTCGTTTTTGTACCCGGTTTCACCGCAGTGTCCAGATCTTTCGTCGTTTTTGCAAAATTTAGCGATGGGTCCGAAATACTGACAATTATCGCACGTTGGGACCACTAATTAATCTTTAATATTGGTGGATTCGAAACCGATGTATATTCTTCATTGCTTCAATGATGTTTCCCTAATGGCCCGAGAAACCTCGATGACCAGGTGATGCCTATCTCTCCCTCTGGACCAGACTTGAATCTGTGCTTTATCATTTTTCTTTGTTCTTCAGTGATATTATTGTTTCTCTTAACTAGTTCCTCAATAACTTCATCATCATTCATTTCAGTAGGGATAATACGAGGTCTGGCTAAAAAAATAACAGGACTCATGCCAAAGGTACGGTTTATTGTCACAAACTTACAAATTAAAAGTGATCCCCTTTAAAATACTCCTCTTCACTGTCTATACACGTTTGCTTGCGAAGTTTCCATTGTTGGAAACGGTTGTGGAACTCTTCAGGTGTCACTGTCTTGAGTACCGCTGCCGTTTTCTGCTTCACCTCTTACACAGTCTGAAAATAAGTTTCCTTGAGGGTGGATTTCACTTTCGAAAAAAGAAATATATCGCACGGTGCCAAGTCCGACGAATGAGGTGGGTGTTCCAACACTGGAGTCTTCTTATCTGCCAGAAACTGCTTAACGGTCAAAGCAATTTGTGAGGGAGCATTGTCGTGATGCACAATCCATTAATTGTTCTTCCACAAGAGGGACCTTTTTATTTCTCACACTTTCTCGCAGCTTCACCAAAACCTGCTGATGTTTCTCCTTAATCACTGTCCGACCTGATGTTCAATCAGGAACAGGCCATTGATATCAAAGAACACAATGAGCGCGACCTTTAGTGTCGGTTTGCTCTTGCGTGCCTTTTTTATTCGCGGCGATGAGGGAGTTTTCCAGTGCATGGATTGTGTTTTCGTTACCGGATCATAGTAAAAAATTCACGTCTCGGCACCAGTGACAATTTTCGTTAACCAGTCCGGTTGTGCTTCCAGGCGTTCCATTGTGTCACTGCACACGTGCTTTCGGAAATCCTTCTGCTCATGGGTGAGGTTTTTGGTACCATTTTAGCGCAAACTTTGTGCGTGTTCAAATGGCCGTGCAGAATTTCGCGGACAGACTCTTTATCGATGCTCACCATGTCTGCTATAATACGAATGCTGAGCCTGCGATCTTTCCGGACAATGTCATTCGCTTTTCCCACATTTTCCTCTGTTGTTGCTGTGACAGGATGACCCGGTCTTTCATCATCATCAACGTCTTTCGTCCGTCGCTGAAACGCGTGTGCCACTCAAATACTCGCGTACGTGACATCGTTTTATCACCATACACATCCTGCAACAGTTTCACACACTCACTTGGTGATTTCTTTAATTTCACAAGGAATTTCAAGTTGATGCTTTGCTCAATTTTCACATTTGACATTCTTCTGACGTCCTGGGTGAATTATAGGCGTTGGTTCGAGCCAAGACGCACTACGTACCGGAGAACCACTAACTTACCTTAAAATTCATCCAGGCAGAATTAGCTGTTGTAAATAAGGGGGCAACGAGCGTGCTTCAGAGTAGAGCCGAGTGCTAATTAGATACTAGGTAAAATAATGTGAATGTATGAAGTCAAGGAAACAGGGAATTGACTATGTATAGAACCTTTTAATTACTACTAATAAACATAATGAAATAGACTCATTCGTAGGCACGAACGCAAGATTAGAAGTTTAACTAAAATCACAGAGTTTCACATTGCAATAAATAGTACTAATAGAATCCATTGTCAAGCAAGCAAGCAATGGTTTCCAACTTACATATACATAACTTGATGGATGAGTAGAGTCTATAGAGCAAAGCGAGATGATTGTGTAGATGGATTCACAAAGTCTTGCCAGAGTTGAACTTGGTCGCTGGTAGAAGAAGTTCGGTGGTACCCACTAGCAAAGTGTAGCAAGCCAGAGTTGAGTCGGGTAGTATGACTTGTAGATAAACCCCAACAGTAAGACGAGCTGATACGTACAGTATACGAGTCAATACTACACACCACACAACAAGAGGTGTCGAATGACAGGTTTTTATGCAAAACCTGGTCTCTCAGTTCTTGATGGTAATAACGCTGTCAGCCAATCACAAATCACTACACACCCCATTGGTACGAACTAGTCTCCTCAGTTTAAAACAATATTACATAAGAATAAAGAATTAAATAGATTTATATGATCCTTGGTTCGTGCCCTGTTGCCTACAATCTAGAAACATTTATTTTTATTCTTTAATTACAGAACATGTTATTTAAGGTAATAGACCTCACTTGACACTTCCGGTAACACGGTTGCACACCTCTGTCTTCAATCGCTGCTCACAGACTAAACGCGACTGAGAGCGGCAACTCGTGTATATGGTTCTCGAAGGTTCAAAGTTGCTCTGCGCGCATGCTCTCTCCGCTATAGTTGAAAAGATAATTTAAAAAATGGACACGTATACTACTGACATGGTTACCAGTCCCGTTATTTTTTAGCCAAGCCTCGTATATAGTATTATCAGTGGATTTTTCTCGCTTCTCTTGTCAATGTAGAAGTTCTTTTTAACCTCCCAAGTGGTTGCTTAGTTTATCTTGGTCTTTCTTCGATGCTGTTTGCAGGGTGAGTATCGACTTTGTACCATCTGAAAAATTGTTTTTTCCTCGATCTATGTTCCTGGTTAATCTTGGCGTAACATCTTTTGTTGTTTCTCCAAAGGGTTAGGTCTGATTATGATGGTTGGCTTGATCGTTTTTCTATTTCCCTCTATTATTTAGTCTTATCCCCGTTAGCATTTCTGCAAAAGTTAACATTTGTGCTTTTCATGGTGTTTCTACTTGCTTTTATAGAGTACCATTTTTGATGTGTAACTTCTGTAGTTCTTCTTTTCCCTGAATTTTTCTTCTATTTCTGTATTCCTTTCGTTCTGGTGGTGGTTACTACTCTCGAGTTCTGTCATTTTAACAACTGCGTCAATTGATTCCTGCTTTGAAGTCTTCTTCAAGCATCCTGTAAAGTCTTCTTTCGTCAGCTTTTCTGCCTTCGTTTGCCATCTGGTGAGGTTAAGCTTCTGCTCGGGTAACCTTCATTTTCCCTCGTGAGTTTGGTTTTCTGTTTCTCTAATTCAACGATTCGTCCCTCCAGGAAAGCATTACGAATTTTTAACTCCGAAATTTCCTCTTGTTGCTTTTTCATCAGGTGATTCCGACTCTCGCGCTCTTTTTCTTGTATCTACTGAATCGTTTTCCATTGTTACTTCTGTGGGACTCTGTCCACCTTTTCATTGCGTCGCCTTCAGGGATTGTTGTTGTCTTCTTATCTCCCTTAATGCTGCTGGTGAAGCTGTTCCAGATGCTCCCTGTTT
This sequence comes from Lepisma saccharinum, assembly GCA_022664845.1. Taxonomy (NCBI): domain Eukaryota; kingdom Metazoa; phylum Arthropoda; class Insecta; order Zygentoma; family Lepismatidae; genus Lepisma; species Lepisma saccharinum. The sequence continues at coordinate 58,669 of JAGDQP010003669.1, forward strand.
ATTGGCTTCTAACCGTTCCCTGTCAGTTTCCTCTATAGTATTGTCAACCAGTTTTCGTTCTTTTGCTGGCATTTGTTTTCGCGTGTTAATTTTTTCTTACGGAGATTTTCCTTCTACTTTAGTAGTTATGGATTATTTGATGCCATATCTTTTTCTTCCTTTGATGAGGTCATGTATTTTCAGTACTCATCCGCCATGTTGCTCATACCTGTCTTTGTAAAGTCGTGGTATGGTACATTTTGCCTGACTTGGACGCCGTTGTTATGAGAGGGGGAGAGGGGATTTCAAAATTCGCTCACTCCCTTTTCTTGAGAGGCCAAATTTTGAAATTTCTTTAAAAACTAGATTTTGAGTAACTCTAGTTACAAGAGTGGTGGTGAGGTTTTGGGAGCGCATTCGATTCCTATCGAGGTGGGCATGTCCATGCCTCCTCGATAGTGGTGGGAAGTAGGGATGAGGGTCAATGACCCCCTAAAATTAAACCCCACCATTCGTCTTCCAAGAAAAACGGTGGGGGGTTGCTGACAGCAGGGGGGATACCTCTCTCAAAATCCTCGCGACTAAATTCTGGGAGGGGATCCAACCCCCGGGGAGCGGGACCCCTCTCAAAAGATTCGAAACAAAAAATGAAAAACGTTTTCGGGTTTTGTTCATTGACTCACCGGGAGACTATCCCAAAATGTCCCCGTTAAGGGGAGGGGCCCACTGCCTCCCCATGGTCAAGGACTTCTCAGAATTTCAAACGCCCATCCCTAGTGGCTCTGGAGATATGAATTCCTTAGCACTGTATATCACCTACTGTTAGTTCCACACAGAAAACAGAATTATTCTTCAGCTTCGGTCTTAAGAAAATTTTCACTTTGTTGCTTGACCTTCACTTAAGGTCCCCAATGCTATCGGTCAAGACCTTGAGTGATGTGGCTTCTTTGACTGTATACGTGGAGATACCTATCTATATTCTCATAAGAATTACTTCTAAATATTAGTTCCTAATAACTCTCGTAAAAAAAAAAAAAAAAAAAAAAAATCGGACCAAGTTCGAACTTGCTGGAAATGTTCCTCCTGGTGTTAGTAATAAAATGTCCTTCCTAACGGCACTGGCTTCCTTCTTTCTTCCACCAAAAAACACCAATCTTTACGCAGCAATTTCACCCGCGTCTTGCCTGTAACACAGTCACTACTGAAGTCTCGCATGTTCTCCAGCCTAGTTCTCACATGTAACAAGTTTACCTTTAACGACGAACACTACCTTCAGATCCGAGCCACACCCATGGGTACCAGAATGGGTACCTTCTTATGCTAATATTTTTATGGGCAAGCTCGAACATGATTTACTGCAAACTCAGCTTTCGACCCCAATACTTTCGGTCCGTTTTTTGGATAATGTCCTAATGTTATGGGTTCACGGTGAAACCAGTCTCAGCACATCCCCAGAACAGCTGAACCAATTCAGTGTTGAGCAATTCACTTGGTCCATTACTAACAAAACAGTCACATTCCTTGACGTCGACGTCACTTTAGAAAACAACACCCTCAATACTTCCGTTCACATAAAACATACCGACCATATGCAGTATTTACAGTACACAAGTTCCCGCCCTTACCAACCAAGAAAACGATTTCTTTCTCCCTTGCCTTCAGAGGACAACACCTGAATTCCACCACCTCTGCTACTGAAACTTACAACCAACGACTCCAGGAGGTTCTAGTCAACCGAGGCTACCCAACTAACCTTGTAATCAAACAGATTCGCTGTGCTTCCTCACACAGTCAACCCACTCAGTTCCAACACTAATCGCAATTCACCGGCTCTTTTCACCCAATTTCATCTTAAAATAGCTAGGATCAAACAAGTCTTACACAATCCGACACAGATACAAGATCAGTATTTCCCATCAAACCTAAATTAGTTTTTCATCCCGCCCCTCCTTGTCCCGCTCAATGTTAGAAACATCTTGGTCCGTACGTATCCTGCCTCGAAACCAACCCTAAACCGGCACCCACATATACAAGACACACAGATATAGGACATGCTCCGTTTTCATCACTTCTTCCACAGTCACTATCAATACACTCTAAATCCCAAAGGTACACTCCACACCTTTAATGTAATATACACACTAATCTGCAAAAATTCTGTGAAACGTTATTTGTGGGGGAAAACACATGAGTCTCTCAACCTTCAGGTTAATAACCATCACCACTTTCGCAATATCAACAAACTGGATACCCCAGTCTCCTTACACACTGAGTCACACAGCACCAATTTTAATATATCTTTTTTTGTTGGCATAATACATATATTGCCCCCTACGACCATCATCAACACGTCGTGAGGGAGGGGGCCTTTATTCATGGCTTGATCGCAAAAATGAAACCTGGCCTTAACATTCAATAACTAAACCTTCCGTTTGCTCTGTACTTTCAACACATTTCCTTTTACCAACTCCTCCCGAACTTACACGCAATACAGTCGTCAATTGTTCCAAGCTCCTGAAATTTACTCGTTATACAGCAGTCAGTTGTTCCAAGCTTGATTCGTCGTTGTTACGTGGCGTCACTTCCGTCTTAGTCTTTTATTCTGTCTATACGTGTCCGTAGTTTCTTCTCTCGTCACGAATAAGGACTTTTAAAGTCTGAAATATCGAAGAAGTCGATATTTGTGTGTGTGTGTGTGTTCTTACATGGAACTTATATGGAACAAATAAGCTGTAAGGAAATGTCTTCCTTTTCATTGTAAATTTACCTTATAAGTTAGGTATATATAGGCAACGCCCCAGCCGAGCTGGTCTACCGGTTCCCGTAAGATCACCGAAGTCAAGCAGCTCTGGGTCTGGTCAGTGCTTGGACGGGTGACCGTTGCAGTACTCCAGATGGTGTTGCCTGTGCGGCGTCCACCCAGCGTCGTGAGGCCAATTGGGGAGCTACCTGAATAAAGAGCTAGCGATCACAGTTGAGAGCTTCGGCTCTCCTCTCCCAACACGTCTGGTCAGCGTGGGATTAGTAGACCAGCTCCTCCCTCCGGGAGAGGCCTCATCCAGTAGTGGATTGATTATGGCTGTGCATTATATATATAGATATATACTCAGTACAAAACTCCGTTTGGGGTAAAAGGAAGAGTGACGCAAGAATTCTACTTACAAAAGAAGTGATATCTGTTTTGCGAGTAACGTTCTTTGTGTCACTATGGCGAAAGTATTCCCTTTGTAATAAAATTAAGAGACAGTATCCTTCCGCCATAATGACACAAAGAAAGTCACTCGCAAAATAGATATCACTTCTTTTGTGAGTAGAATTCTTGCGTCACTCTTCCTTTTACTCCAAACGGGGTTTTGTACTGATATCACTTATTTTCTAAGGCTGCCTATAA